>CM065356.1:22817598-23017598 GCA_033032245.1 Poecilia picta | reverse complement strand
AAGCGACACACTGTGCTGGAGGAGGCGCTGTTTCACTCTGGACGAATAAACAGTGGGATCCAGTGAACGGACTTGTGAGTTTGTATGATTTCATCTATCCGCCTTGCCGACAGGGTCGGGCGGTGCAACGAGCCTTCGGCATTTGGCATTTGGCAGTATTTTTGCCCCGTAGTTCGTCGTGTATGCCGAAAAACAAATTGAGCGCTCCCATAAAGGCGTCTTTGAAAAATGCGACAAATATTATTGGTTGCTTGACCGTGGAGCAAATTTAGCCATTATCTCCATCAGCTGTTATTGCCTGTGGATCTCCAGGGTGGCGGCTTCCTTCTGCAGGGGTTTCCTCCAAACTCAGATAAGGTACTTTGCATGTTCTTTAAGCGTATGCTCGTTTTATTTTTTTCAAATTATTTTTTCTTTCAAATGAACGATAAGGCAATATATATATATATATATATATAATATTATTGTTTGTATATATATTATCAAGAAAATAAGCACTGTCATTTTAGATGCTTGTTGTTGTATGGTTACACAAAAAGGTTTGCTTAAAAAAAATCTTAGAAAATATATTTGTAAACCAGTTGGTGTTTCTTGGTGAGCAGACATGCCTGTGCAAGCCTCCTACCCTTGGTCTTAATAAGCAACCAAAATAAGTTTTTTTTATCTATTTATTTAATCTCGGCTACTACAAAACCTTTTTCTCTTTAGAATCGGTTAGCAGGAAGAGAAAATGCATTTAGAAAGTTGTCTTTTATTCTTCAGACGTTACTTTCATAATTATTGATCCGTCTCTGTCGCCATCTGCAGTCAATCAATACTGAGATAATTTTAGTATAGAAAACGCCTCATTTTATGTAAAATTCGCATATTTTCATGAGTTTAAACTATTGTGATACCTATTCACGTTTACTTTAGAAACCCAGAACGGGGATTAGAACAAATTTAGAATCCAGAAAAAACTACCCAGCAACCCAGAACTGGAATGGATTATTAACATTAGATTCTCTTTTTTTTCTTTTGCTTTTTGCTTTGGTTTGTTAATTTTTTGTGTGTGTTTTAATTCATGTAAAGCACTTTGATTTGCCTTGTTGCTAAAAATGTAAATAAAATTACCTTACCTACCTTAAAGCCACAGAGTGATAGCTGTCACCTGTAGAGTGTAAATCAGCTGGCTTTCAAATGTAAATTGTGCATTTCAGTTTTTATCTGATCATTTATGTTGTCTGTCACAGAATGTTTTATTGTAAAATATTTTTGGGTTTAGCTGAATAAAACTATTTTTTAAATTTGTTCCTCTAGTTAATCACATGGTCTATAAAACAAACACACTCCACTTGGAGGTTATGCAATTTTTTTTATTTCACTGTAGAGTATTTTGTGTTTTGTTAAAAGTTTCCAGTCTAACCTGCTATTCTTGTAACCAAGGCATACTACTCCTACATCTTTTTAAAGCTGATTAGCAAGTTTACCTTATTACCATTTTCATGCATAACAGTAGCCAAAGTATGTGGTGTTTCCAATGCCAGCATTACAGAGAGGACTCTAAATGCATTTCCTGCTTTGTCTAAATGAGACTGTTTCCTGAGGCATGCTCCAACCTCAAGACCTAAAGTAGTTTCTGAGGTGCTGCCTGCCTTTAGGGCGGTGTGATGCAATGCACTGTTCCAGCTATAGCCCAGAGTAATTGCTTGATTAAAAATAAGAAACTATGTGAAATTATTAAGCATAGATTGTCCTGTGAGTTTGTTCAGTTACCATTCCTCTTATGACAATAACCTTTTTTTTATTATTTCATCTGCATCACACTAATAGATCAAGTTAATTTGTTAAAATAAATACCGTTAGAGTGAATATCGCATTTTTAATAAGAATTTTTTTTAATACAAGAAAATCTCTAGTCGTATTAGAGAATGTAATTTCTTTGAATGACTGCTATAGTAAGAGGTCCATAAAACCACAAGACATTTGAATCTATGAGGAAAATTGCAGTTTAATCTCTATCCACATTCTGATCCAGATATGGGCCACCTTCTGATCCAGCGTCTGCTCCTGCTGGTTATGGTCTGCATGCTGGCCTGGCCTGCGGCCAGCGGGCTCTTTGAATGGTTGAGGACCCCACAGCCTCCCCCTGCGACGGCTCCCCCTCCCGTAGCTCCAGCGATCCTGGCGAAGGATGCTCAGTTTGAAATGGTGACTTCAGACGAGAAGTTTCTGGCTGAGGCGAAGCAGCTGGAGTTGAGCCCTCTGGACAGCTGCCACCTCAGGGTAAACATGGATTTCCTCCATAGTTCATTTTCATAAAATTACTTTTCTTGTAAGAAAAGGAAATTGTTTGGAGAGGAACAAAGGTGATGCACAAAAAATCCCTCAATAATTAGACTGGCCCATTGTCCATCTCATTATTATGCAGAAGGATTGAGTCTGTTTTTTAATTCCTTGTAAATTGCAACCTGACCTGATTCACTATTACCAGTAAATGTCAGTGACAAACGTTGTTAAACACGCCTCCAAAATATGGAAAGATCAAGAAATGATTTACATGTTTATTTGGGAATGACGCAAAAAATGTGAAACGGATTCCAAAGACTCGGAATTTAACTTGAGGAAACAAAAAAGAGGAAGGAAAAACGTATTGAAGCATCGGACATGTCTGCAGGTGGTTGCTCGTTTGAGGGCAAGCTGTGAAAGCCTCTCTGAGGAAAACCTTGCCAAACTCGGAGTGGAACTGTTTAACTGCCAGGCGGAGATCGAAGGGCGCCGGTCCTTCCCATGTACTCAGGAAATGGTAATATTGTGAAATGAGATTTATTTTTTAACAAAAGGTTTTCTTTCCCCATGGATTAGAAAGTTTTGTAACGGCGCTTTTGTTGTTTCAGACCATTAAAGAATGCACAGCAGATATGGACCCGGACACCTGGAATGCCTACCACATCGTGAGCAATAGAGCACGTTCGGTTTGCTACGCAGCTCGCCAGCAGCTGTTTCGCCGCCGAGCAGAGCTTACAGTCAATTCTCTCATCTCCACGGCAACAAGCCAGTTAGATGCAATGAAAGACCTGAAGGTTGAGTTTTGGGTTTCTTAATTTAACCTTAACAGTTTTACTCTTTGCTTCGGGATGCCAGATCCTGAGTTTCTCATGCTGTTTTGATGCAGGTTGGACAGCTGGAGCTGAAGGAACTGACTGCAGCTTCTCTGGACAAGCTGCTGGAGGGCCATAGTGCCCTCCAGGCTCAACAGGGCAAACTGCATGAGGGCCAGGAGCAGATGGAAGGTTCACTGAGAGAAAACCTGGAACGTCTTGGTCAGGAAAAGGCCCTCATTGCCTCTGGACAGGAGCTGGTAGCCCAACTCATTCAGGGAATCACTAAAAAAATGGGTGTGTTTCATAAGTTAATTATAGTGAACTCAATTTGGCAAAACTACCAGTAGTTTGTTCTAAACCACTCTATGCTATGAGAAAACACTGAAGAATCAAATACTTGTAGTTGTATCTTTTCATCCCTATAAATCACCCATTCAGCTGAATGACAAAGGGATTTAGCGTCATGTTAATTGAAAGGAGCAGTTTCAAATTGTTTTCTTTCCCGTTAGAAAACGTGAGCGAACATCTGCAGATCCAAAGCTCAGAGGTCCAAGATGGCCACAAAGCAATCACTGATGACCTTGCAGAGGTCAGGCACCAAGCTCAGGATATCTACCAGAAAATTGGTATCGGATCAACTTCACGCCGTTTTTCTAATCGCAGTAAACGACTGAGCTGCATTGATTTCTAAGTATCTGCTGCTGTGAATCAACAGACCACAGCATGTCTGAGTTTCTGCAGTACCAGGACCAGACCTCCCAATACTACGCTGACCTGATGAACAAACTGGAGCGCATGAACAGCACACTGGGAGTCATGCTGCACTATCTGGACAACATGGAGGTTCGGATAGAGGAGAGGCTTCACGTGATTCAGAGCTACCTGGGCTGGGCAGGTGAGTTTGGCAAATTAAACTTCACTCATGTCCAAGGGCATTGGAACAAGTCTATCATTGGGGGGAGACGCATCAGAAACCTGACATATCAGTAAATGGCAAAGTAGAAAACATCTCATAAATTAGGACTCTGCAGTTTTAATCTCAATACAGCAGTTTGACCAACAAAAATAAAATCTAAAAACCAAGTTTTGTTCTTCTTGAGCAACACTCTACATCAGTGCAGCAGTTTGATCTACAAAATAAATAAAAATGATACTTTTCACATCTAACAGACCCTTAGCTCCTCACTGTTAACTAAGTCTCACTTTCCAGCCCTGCCAAAGAACTTGCCAACTTCTTTAACTTACCAAAGAGCCATGAAAAACACTGAAGCAAAAAGCCTAAATGTTTTTTTTATTTATTTTTTGTCATTTTCAGCCGCAAACATTTAACTGAAATATATGTTTGTCTTTACCACCCTTTCCTCTTTTACTCTGAGCATTCAGAGGGAGGAAGCGCTCTGCTGAATGCGCTGAGGTGCGCCTTCAAAATAAAAGCATGCGAGTGGAAGATTTTAAAATTCTAAGCAACTGCGGTGAAATTACTGGAGGGGACAAACATGGCTCTCTCCAATATTGGGGGGGACATGTCCCCCCATGCCCCCCGCTTCCTACGCCTATGCTCATGTCTGAGTATAAGATGAGAAGGTTGAATCAGAGGAAATATGTTGTGCTTTGACTGTAAAGAATTGGATTGTGGAATTATGCTTGTTGTTCACTTGTTGGTGAATAATGAGTCATTCACCGACTTGTTATATTGTTTGGTTTTCCCACCAAAAAGAGAATAAATTTGAAGTAAAATTGATCCAAGTTCTTCTGAGATTTTCAACTTGAATATATTTTCCCCTCAGTTGATTGATTCTTATTAGAGACTCATTAAAGAAATTGATTTAAAATTCAAAGTGTAGAAACCTTTATTTTAATCCTTTATACCAGCTTTGAATTACCAGAGCAAAGTGTATGCCGAAGGATTTAGTTTGAAATCACAAAATGTTTGCATGAAAGTTTTGGGTTTCTTCTTTTTGCAGGTTTAAGCCTGACTGCTATGTGGACCTGTGTTGCACACACGGCCTACTTCGTGTTGTGTGCAGTCCTTCTGACGTTCCTGCACTGTCCGGGTTTCTCCAGAGCCATGCTGCTGCTCATGGTTCCCCTGAATGCAGTGGCTGAGGTCAACCAGCAGCCGGCGCTGGACCTCACCAGCCTCACTGTGCTGCTGCTGACTCTTTCCCTGGGTATTAGCTTCACCAGACCAGGTACAAGTCAAATATGAGGCTTCCAAATACATTTATAACGGTGTCCTTTGTGTCTGTAGGTCACTGGTTTGTGACTCGTCTTTGGGCTTGTGTGCCAAGGAAAGAAGAGCCATTTCCACCATCGCTGCTTGGTCCATGCCATGTCATGGAGCCTAAGAAGCACACGATGTTGGGTCCACCATCATCTACACCAGAAAGGTTTATATGTTTCACCCTTTATTTGAAGCTTTTGGTAAAAGTACAAAATGCTATTTGAATGAAGTTAATTTTCTCAAAAAGTTACAGATCACTTACTTTGTACTGTGCCTCTAAATTCTTCATGCTGTAAATTTTAATCTCAACTTTCAGATATGAAAAAAGTGACTTATTTGAGCGAGACAACTTGTTGAATCATGACAGCTTTTTATCAGGTAAAACAATGAGTCCTGAAGTTCAGTAGAAAATATTCACTGTGATGGATTCACTTTTATTTCCTTTTTATTTATTTATTTTTTTCAGGTGAACTTGGCATATCAGCAGTATCTCCCCCTCTGAGGAGACCCGTTCCAGAGCCCAACCTCCTACCAACATTTAGAACACCCAATCAGTCCACTCCCAGGCCGATATCCCATGAACTTTTATCAAGGGTGAACTTATTAACTTGTCATTTTCCTTTTAAAGGTAACAAAGTTCAGCATTTCATGAGTCTCATTTGACCCATTCTAATTGCATTACAGGCTCTAGTTGATGACATCCCTCAAAAAATCATGGGAGGAGATTTTGATGCAACGAATGAGTCTCATGATTTTGGCAGAGACTCTAGAAGTGCAAGTCCTACTATATCAATTATCACTAACAGGTTAGTGTTTTTAATGTGTCAGATATTTGCTTAAATTCTGGAAATGTTGTTTTTTTTTTACTTTGAACATGCTGGTCAGTCTAGAAGAGTCGCATTTTAAATTATTTTAGGGATTTTAAATGCTGGTGTGTTCACATAGATCTAACTCCTAATATTGAAGAAAAACACCAACACTGTCAAGTAAATATTCTTGGAGTAAATCATCACAAGATCTGTCAATCAGAGACATTGATTTTTTTTAACTATTACAGAACACTACATGTTTTTAAAAGACAAATGTCTTCATCCTAAGTTCTAATGTGAAATTGTATATTTTCCCTTTATAGATATGTTAATTTTAAACCTAATTTTACTCTAAACAAGTACTGCACAATGCCGAATACTAATTACGGTATTTGGTACCGTGAACACACAGACATGGCTCCACAGTTTTTTGTACTTGCATGAAAAAGAAATACTCATAAATTTTAAGGAATAATTTTCCCAACCGTACCAAACATTGCAATGACTTCTGATGTAATACTACACAAAATGTTTAGTTTGTTTACAGTAACCCAGTAAAGTCTGAGTTCCTCTCTCTGATTTCTGTGGCAGCTCTTTGTCGGGTCGTTTCCTGTGTAATGGAATCACAAAAGCAGGGAAAGCCTGTAAGAAGAAGGCAGTTCCAGGACAGGAGTTCTGCCACGTCCATGAGGGGGGACACAGTTCTTTTGTTCACTCCCAACATGTTGAACGTTGAGCCATTTTATGTTTTTAACTCGAGCCTCTTCTCCAAAACTGTTTACAGCAGTTTTTACTACACTAAATTTGTAGAAATTTTAAGTTTCTCACTAGAAATGGAATTTTTACCTGCTTTTTTTTTTTTTTTAATTTATTTCTCACTGATGTATTTTTCTGAAATTTAAAGGTTGCAGGCAGTACAGATTTAAACCATTTGTCAGTATTTAATAAATTCGAACCACACATTAAAAATCTTGTCTTTTTTTTTTTTAATGGACTGTTTTATGATTCACACTTATGCTCATCCTTTATATTAACAATTATATTAACCGATTCTAGCACTGTTTGTCACGACTTGCGTAACAGGGAACTATCACATTTTCAAAGGTGAGAAGGAAGAGGGGAATAAACTCAATACAAAATGTAAATCAATCCACTTTTATTTTTCTAAAAAGAAAATAATCTGAAAGTTTTACAAAGGGCTCCTGATTCTAAAGTAGAATGCTTCTTTTTTTATATGGTTGACATTTCATCTGGAACGTCTATCAAAGTGAGTAATCTTGATTTTTCTCAAAGAACCTATGCAGCAGAAGTGGGTGAGCTTCATTGAAGCCAGGAGAAGAGTATACATTTCCTGAACCAAAATGAATCCTTTGCAAGGATTGTGAATAAGGATTTATTCTATGAGTAACAATGACGGCTACAATGTTTGTAAAGTCCCACCCCCTGAAAGTGAAACCCTGACTTATGTTTATAAAAGTGAAACTTTCAGCTGTTTCCATTCACTATTACATTCTACACAACCACAGCTTGTCTTGATATTATGTATCGTTCTGGTGCCTGTGAACATCAGCAAAATGTTCTTCAGAACCAGAACAGAAATTATAAAGTCTTCCTAAAATCTACCAGAATTTAATTTTATCACAGCCTTTGATATGTGCTCCAATGTTTAGTTAACTTTCATGGTTTCTCTTTATTTTTATGCTTTACTGTATTTCTTTGAATTAAAAAAAGGAATAACGATTGTAAAATACAAACTCGAACCCATTTGAAAATGAAAAGATGAAAATGACAAATATTTCAAGAAAAAAAAGCTGCAACTGAAATCAACTAAAGAAATCGGGAAGGAAGCATCTAAAACGTCATGTTACAGTTTGGTCCTGGAGTCTAACTTAAAACTATAAGGCTTTTTAATTATCAGACATAACTATTGGCTCACTACTTTCTGCACATGATCTAGTATCCTGTAACACTCCACTATTGACCCCACCAATATTTTTTACAGATATGATCATTCAATGTACAGCTTTGACTCCAACCAGTTCAGGGGTCGTCTTACTTCCGGACGGTGTCATAATTGGCAACAAACCAATCGCACGTTTCTTTTAAAGCTACAAGTGAAAAAAAGAAGACATCTGTCATGACATACAGTTACTTACTTTAGCAAATGCATGCAGAAGGATTTGATCTTACCTTGTTTGAAGGGTGTGAATTTGAAGTCTGGCAGGTACTGACATAGTTTTGCATTACTGGCAGTCTTCTTAAACTGACCATCTGCTTTACTGGTGTCATACTGGATATTATGAGTCAAAAAAATTGAAAGTTATTGAGTCGAGCACAAAAAAAATCAATGTTTAACCCATTGATATGTTGGTAGTACATATCATTGAACATTAAAATATCAGTATGAGAAAAAAACTTGTGGAAATTACACTACTAAACAAACACCATGGTGTTTCACCACAATGATGCTTTTTTTCATTACTAGATGAGATTTTGAACAATCATCATTCACCTTCAGGTGTCTGCTACATTTCAAGTGTTAGTTTTAGGATGTTAAACATATGAAATCAGGCTGTTACACTGTTTTTTTCCCCTTTAAATTGTCCTATTTTACATACAGAATCACTACCTACTGTAAATGAGTTTTCAGAAGCAGATGACTTTAATTGAAAGGATACCACTACTTCTCCTTTAAAGCTCAACGACTCAACAACTGCCTCTGCGGCTTCTTTAATGGACACCTCATCTTCTTCCCCAACTGCAACCAAACAGCAAATTACTAAACGCCACTGTTAACCATTTAAATTCATGCCATGCATTGAAACTCACCAGAGAGAATTATCGGGTCGACCTCTGGATACTCCCTCAGGACCCAGAGGAAAAGACGAGCCAAGTCCAAAGAGTAGATGAACTGTCTTCTAGGAGAGCCTGAACCCCAGACCACCAGGGGCTTCCCCTCCTCTGGCCAAAAAAATCCCACCAAAATTTCAGTCTCTGCCCTCAACTTTCACCTCCAAAATACTGAGCCCTCACTCTCCTAAAAAGCCGACTTACTTTGAGCGATGTATGCCTTATGTATGAGCCCTGGCAGCACGTGGCCGTCCTCGATGCTGAAGTTGTCATGAGGACCAAACACATTTGTGGGAATCACGGCTGTGTAGCATCGGCCGTGTTGCTGGTAATAGGCCCTGCGAGATGCACACATAAGCTGAAAATCAGACATCAATTTATCTGCTTAAAGAAGTGGCACCAAAACGGCCCCAAAATCTGACCTGTTGTGAACATCAATCATCCTTTTAGCATAGGCATAACCAAAGTTGGACTCGTGAGGAGGGCCGTTATGGATCTGGTTGCAGACACAAGAACATGTGGTCATCATTGAAAAAAATCCTTTATTTATTCTAACATTATGGATCAGAGGGAGCTTTTACCATGGTCTCGTCGATAGGATATGTTGTTTTATCGGGGAAAATGCAGGTGGATAGACAGGAAACAACCTTAACAGTTCCGACCTCATGTGCCGCCTGCAGCACATTATCGTTGATGTAGATGTTGTTCCGCTGCATGACAGATATTGACAGTTCAAGATTGGAAGCAAAAAGACAGGAACCATTCTGTGACAACCCTGTGGAACGTAGATTATTAAAAAGGCGAATGAATCTGTGCAAAAATTAAAGACACAAGTAACAGAGAGGCAACCAGTGAGGAAGCAAACTTCTTAAATAAAATTGTTCTGGACATTGTTGCTGCTTTGTTGCCACGGCGTATGCAGTCATAGTGCTTAGCAGGATGCACCCCAAATGATTCTAATCACTATTTTCTTTGATTGTTTGAAACATTGTAAAGTTTTTGATTTTGCTAGTGTTGTGTATTGGCTCACTGAGAACATATTGGCATTAAATCCGAGGATTATCAAATTTTACAACTGTTCTGTCAATTAGTACTTGATGGATTTTGAGCAGAGCCATAATTTGTTTTAGCTTAATGCTGTTAATGGTGCATCCTTGATGAAGGTTAGTCATTTTTCAGTCATCAATTGTGTGTCCTACCCAGAAGTCCAAGTTGTGCTTCATGTTCTTGAAAAGACCTCCCACCATAGCAGCCAGATGGATGACATGGGTGGGCCGATGTTTTTCAAAAACAGCCTGTGTTTCCTCTTTGTTCCTGTGAAACCAGAAGCACATGGAAATGCATGTGGACTGTTTCTTTTTAAAGTGTGAAGCTGTACAAAACATGACCAGGCAATGATTCTCACAATAGGTTTGCATCTTTGGAGGACAGAAATATCCATTCTTCTCCTTTTTTGGCTCCCCCTTCTTCTTCTATAACGTGACGGATGGCTCTCCCCACCAATCCAGAGCCCCCTGTGACCAACACCTTCATCTGACCAGTACACTGAGTTTATCTAAGTAAATAAGAAGACACCAAAGAAACATCACATGAATAATTATCAGAAAGAGCATAACCCTCCTAAAATGGGTTATGATATTTAAATCAAAATCAATTCCCAACAGTGTCAAAAGGGAAAAAAAGGTTTCATTCAGTAAACTACACCAGGGAGAGAAATAAGACCAAAAATAAACCCAAAAATGTTTATTTCAATGTCAATTGGAACAACCAATAATGCTAAAAGTATTATTAGCATTATACTTTTAGCATAACGCTAAAAGTATTTTTTATTATGCTAAAATATTTTTTAGCATAATAAAAAGTATTTTTATTATGGAATAATAATAATAGCATAAGTACTTTTTATTATGGAATAATAAAAATACTTATTCTGTTTCCACAACAGAAACAATGTTTCTGTTGTGGATCAGAAACATTTCTGTGTTTCTGACCCACAAATGTAGATCAGAAACACACACACACACACACACACACACACACACACACACACACACACACACACACACACACACACACACACACACACACACGCGCGCACAAAAGACATTGTTTGACACTTGGTTGCTTATTTCTTATTCCCTTTCTTTGCCTCAGAGTTCATTCAAAAGGGCAAAAGTAAATAAAAATAAAGCTGGCTAATTTCTCAGTTTATCATCATTCAACATATCCGTCATGTCCCTCTTGATCAGGTAATACTCAATCCTAAAGCAGCACAAATTAATGAAAAGGAAACACAACGTGATTAGAAAGACACACAAACTTGTGTACAGGTAGATATTTTAGCCTGGGAAGTTTAGATATAAATCTCATCACTTACAATGTCAATGTGTTATTCTAAGATCAAGTTAAAAACAATCTAACTTGATGTATATTTTGTATCATGCCAATTTTATTCCGAACCTTTAAAATAACCTAGCTAATCTCTAAAGAAATGAGAGTATTGTACACGTCGTTGATGTTCTCGGTACATTTCTGACAAGTAAAACCAGACAGACAGGATCTTACCAAAGTTGTGCTTGCTAGCAAAAAACTTGCACACAGCTAATTCCTTTGCTATGAATTACGAAGAAATTTAGATAATTAAAACCTAATGTATGAAACAAAAAAAGTATTGTTTGTACAGATTTCAACTCGGTGAGGTAAAACAGCGTTACTTGTTAGTTAAATTATTGTGTAAAACAGCAGTTTCTTACCTGTAAGCCAACAACACTCCCAACAGGAAGTCACCCTTCAGTGTCAAACTACGAAATTCAATGTGAATGTTCGCTTCCGGTTATTGACTTCAAAATAAATATTTCTTTTGAAACTAGAAATTTACCTATCGAGGTTTTATCTGCAGGTTGTGCTGCTCTCTGCCTGCAACCAAAAGTCGAAATCTTTGAGTTGAAGTGGAATTGCCTCATAATATCCAGTATAAGCGTCTGGAGTGCAAGGAGTTTTGATATAAGCAGTAATAAAGGAGTTACCCGTTTAGTTTAACATAGTTAATGGACAGTTCTAGGCCACCATGGATCCTCCACATGACTGTAGTAGATCAATATCAGTGTTGTATATCTCAGAGTCAAGTAAAAGTATAGGTGTCTCTCCAGAATATGACTTTGGTAAAAGTCCAAGTCACTGACTCAAATGTTACTTGAGTTGAAGTCTTAAAGTATCTGAAACGTCTTGTACTTAAGTATGGAAATTACTGCAGTAATGTATGTACTCAAGTAATGTAATGAAAATTATAAGTTAAAAGTAAAACAAGGCAAATGCAGTTTGAATGACATTTTTTATATTTTGGTATACTTGTCAAATACAGTTAAAGTAATGTACACAACCAAGTGCAGGCAAAATTAAACCTGCTAATAGATAAACCTACAGGCATCATTTAGTTAAGAAAATTAGGTGTTTACCTAAGGCACAAGGTTAACTTAACCTGCTTTACAACTGAACCAGCTTCTGACATGAACCACATTTGTTTCCGACTTTGTAACAGTCAATCAGTAGGTGGGGTCAAAACTCCAGCGATTCTCTCTCTCTCGCTTTTTTGTAACGACTAACTAAACCACACGTTGGAAATGTATCGGAGTAAAAGTATGAAATTAAGTTCGGAAATATAGTGAAGTAAAAGTGAAAGTTATCAAAAATTTTCATACTCGAGGAAAGTATGAAGGACTCCAAAATATACTTAAGTAAAGTAGTGAAGTGTTTTTACTTCGTTACTATACAACACTGATCAATAGATTAGGTTCCTCCAGGCCACTGCATTTGTCACCAAGCCAGGATCTACTGTTCACCTTAGTGATGGCATAGTTATTAAAAGACTGGAAATACTGAGTTATGTCACTCATAACTCAGTATCCAATAATGGGTTTAACAGTTAACTATAAAGAACCTTGGTAAACATTTACTTTATATTGCTGCCCTCTGGTGGATTAAAAATGAATGCTCTTGGTGCTGAAGCAGTATTTTCATTTGGCTCAGCTCTAGCTACCACTGTCAGCCACCTCAGTTAATATCTGGTTTACTTTTGATCATCATTTAATAAATCTGAAACCTAATTATGACTTTTGATCTGTTCAGAAGAAACCGCTTCAAATTTCTGAATGAAACCGTTTCAGGTCTGCTTGACTCCGCTCAACAATGCTTTATAAGAAAACATTTAAACAAAATAATGTGAAACATTTCTTGAAAGAATCACAGTGTCATTTCTATGTTTTTTATTGTAATTACTTCTTAAAGGTAACAAAAAGCAAAGGATTATTTGATTAAGTAAGTAGCAACTTTTTCAGCTTTTATTTTAGCATCAAATTAATTACATCAGCTCTCTTAAGGAGATGAGAACCTGCCAAAGAAGAGTATGGACTTGGTCTTGTTGTGCCTGATGAAGAAGAGGAAGGGGTGATCTGCTCGGAAGTGCTCCTCCCTCAACATGCAAAAAGACACCATGCCAGCTGTGGCTGCAGCAGCTTCTGTTCCCTCTTCGTTCACATCCACGAAGGCCTTGTGGGCCACCGTAGACACGAAGAGGCCCCCGTCTTCGTTCATGCCCGTCAGGTCAGCTTTGCCAGCGCAGAACACATCCGTCATGCCCATCTTGGACAGATGTTCCTTGAGTTCGTAATCCTCCTCCAGCTTGAACTTTGGGAGGTGGACGATGATTTCTGTTTGGATGTCCATGTTTGCCCTGTTGGTCCATTCATCCAGCCTCTCTGGCGTCAGCTCATTTTCCAGCTGCAAAGGAGTAAATCTGGTGACTGCATTGTTCATTCTCTAGCTATTAAGAGTTGCAGCTTGAAAAGTACATTTAGGTTTCCTTCAATGTTTTATGTCTGGGTGTGTACCTTCAGCAAAGGGTCCAAGCCATCTGTAGATAACTGTGGCAGCAGGATGAACATGCTGAGCTCCTGTTCCACGTATGGAAGCTCCAGGATCTGCAGTCCCAATTCATGGATATAGTTGAAGGGCAGCTTCTTCATCTGGTACATCATCTGGACTGTTTTGGTCTCATTCTGACACGCAAGAAACAGAAAACAGCAATTATGTTTCAGAGCCCTTCTTGTTGAAGAAACTTTGCTCTGCATCTGTCACAGCATCTACTTCATCGGACATCACCTTACCAGGCTGACTTTGAAGGGCATCTCCTTGGTGTTGGCCGCATCAAAACGGCTCATCCAGCTTCCTTTAAAGTAGATGGCGTTCACCAGAGCCAGTCTTGTCATGCTGTTAACAGTTCCTGGCTTCAGAAGATCTTTTATCTTGTCTAAAAAAAAAAAGACAAAACACAATCCAACACTGTAGCTTAAGCCAAGAGACAAAAACTCAGTATTCACCGTTTTACAATCATATTAATATTCCTACTTTCTGTCTGCTTCTCCACCCAGGTGTTGATCTCAGCTCTGCAGTCCTCTGGGTTTCCGATGAAATTGACAGCCTTCAGGTCTGCCTGGTAGAACTTTTGCGTGTCTTCTAAGAATTTCTGCAGACATTGGATTATTGCTTAATCCATTTCATTTAGCCACATTTTAAAAATCAGTTTGATGAGCAGATGTATGCAAACTCACAGGGAGAAAATTAGACGTGGTCTCTCCATAAAGACGGTTGGCCACCTTCAGGATGTACGATGCAGACGGAGAGTTTATGTCGGCGTTTAGGTTTAGGAAATCTGCATGGACGCCTTCACCGCTAGTGAATGAGAGGGCCTGAGGGAAATGAGGAGAGGAACATGAAACTTAATGGAAGACAACAACAACAAAAAGGAGAGTTAAGCAGCTATAGTATCAAAATGATGTCTAATATCTCCATCTAAATCTGTATAAGGAAGTGAAAAAAAAAAAAAAGAAACGCTTGGCAAACACAAAGGCCATTAATCTAGCTTAAATGTACTTTCTGACAGGCAGGAGTTTTTCAGAGGAACTGAGTACAAAAACTTCAGCTGTTCTGCCGTTATTTTTACAACGTTCAGCTATTTTACAAACAATGCGTAGCTTGTTCCAAGGGTTATTAAATGAGGTCAAAGTACAGGTTCATTCCATGAAGTAAGGGCCTCACCCAGGACACACCTGTCGGTTTGTACCTTAGATACACAACTGGTGCAATACTGGTGATAACTATCTGAACTTACAAATACTTAGAAGACACAGGGAGGGGTTGACTATATTTTAAAACCTTCTGCATAAAGTGTTTTAAAAGCCGCTGACAAAGACAGAAGCTGCAGAGGACTATCATGTGATGAGTTGACGGCGTCCTGACCTTTGCCATCTGAGTTGCAGTGTCTCCCTTAGCACCTAAATAGACCATTGCCATCGCCGAGCTGATGCTCAGAGGAGAGACAAAGATGTTCCTGGCCGGATTTGCTTGGCTCAGAGTGCGGAACAATTCCAGGGCAAAATCTGCGTTGCTGGTGACCGCCATGGCTGATGATGTTGGGCTTTGCTAGGATAAAGGAAGTCAAGTGAATTGAAATCAAGTCATTTTATTGCCTGTTGCACCCACAAACAAAAAAAAAGCACAAGGAAATATATTCAATGTTTTGTCATTAAGTGTCCAGAGGCTAAAAGGCAAGAAAATTGTTCTTTTATAACTTTTCACTTTTAGCATATTAAAAAAAAACACTTAAATTGAATAAATGCTTCCATTTTGTTTGCAAATTTCAAAAATGTCAAACGTTTTTTCAACTAAGAGATGTCATTATTAAAATAAAAATTAAACAATTTCAGTTTACATTTGTTTGATACAAACTGAATGAGGGAAATAAACTTGAAAAATCAAATATCCCCCCCCCCCATTCTTAAATTTACCCATAATTATGAAGACCTTAAAATTGATCAACTCAATTTACATACCTTCTCAGAACTTTTAAGACAGCACAAGGTAAAGTTGGTTTACTTATAAATTGAGTAAAACATCTATTTGAAAAATATAAACAAGTAAACAAATTGTACAAGTATTTTAGGACAACTGTAAAGGATTTTATGAACTAAGACTCAAAAATGAGAAGGACAAGAACGTTCGCACATCATATAGCTGTAAAATGGGCGTTACATTAAACCACTAACCCTCCCACAGACTAAGAGGGCTTGTATTAAGACCTCTTAATGTAAAGCTGCTTTAGCTATAGAATCCTCATAACCTAATCGAAAATATCAATGTGCTACAAAGTGGTATTGTACCCACACCGGAAACGAAACTACAGACGCTAATTTTGAGCGTCCGCGAAATAAATTTCAGAGTTACCCGAGCTATTTTTATTTTTTATTTTTTGGTTTATGTATAAGTACCTTTTCTCGGGCTTGTTGCAAGCTGCTGTAGCTCAAACTTGAAAGTGAAAGGAAAAGCAAAAGACGTAAAAAAGTCCCCCTGACACCGACGTTTGTTTCCGCTGGGCCACAGCCGACCATAGGACTGCCGTTTTATCACGGGGTGGTGGACTACAGTCCGCCCCGGTTTGGGTGGAACGCGTGACTGCGCGATTCACCGAGTGGCAAAAACATTCGGCTTCATTGTCGTGTGGAGAGAAGAAACAGCAGCCAGCTGCGCCAAATGAGGTCTGCGCAGATATGCTGCGTCACAAGTGGACCTTGTTCGACTGGAACGGCTCCACTACCAAATGAGACACGTCGTTTGATTTTTTTATTTTTTTTGCAAAATAGAAGATGGTGGAAAAAGCTGCTTTGTTTGCCTTACAAATACAGTAAAATCCCGTCTCACAAAGATAGCCACTATCTATAGCTCAAAATAACGACGTTGTTACAGGTGTAGTCTAAAATGGCACAAAGAGTTGGCATGGTATTACATAATATTGCTTTAACATTAATATTGTTAAAGCAATATTAGGTCAGATGAACTATAATTATCAGCACCTGGTAATTGAGATCGCAATGTGGTTTAGCATGATGCTCAGTGGTGGCAGATGGCATCTAGCACTATGGCTACAGGTGTAACAGTGGCCTGTTTTTGGAATCGTTTAATGAGGGCATCCAGCACCATCTCATACCATGATGGTCTTAGTTGGACCTTTAAGCATTGAGTTTAAAAGCACCTATACCATATACCATACCATACCATACCAACTTTATTTATAAAGCACTTTAAAAACAACCACAGCTGATTCAAAGTGCTGTACATTAAAGCACAACATAACAATGTAAATAAAAAAAATTAAAAAAACTCAGTTAAAAACAAAACATACAATTTAAATCTAGATCCTGCTGGTGTTAAAAGCCATGTAAAATAAATGGGTT
This sequence comes from Poecilia picta, assembly GCA_033032245.1. Taxonomy (NCBI): domain Eukaryota; kingdom Metazoa; phylum Chordata; class Actinopteri; order Cyprinodontiformes; family Poeciliidae; genus Poecilia; species Poecilia picta. Next base: position 23,000,347 of record CM065356.1, on the reverse strand, counting down.
TTAAGACAAACTTTAAAAGTGGACAGTGAAGGGGCCTCTCTGACCTGCAAAGGCAAGTCGTTCCATAACTTAGGACCAATGACGGAGAAGCTCTGTCCCCTCTGAGCTTCCTTCTGGATCTTGGTACTTCCAAGAGCAGCTGATCTGCTGACCTGAGAGATCGATAGGGTACGTAGGGATGAAGAAGCTCAGAGAGGTAAAGAGTATATTCTACAATAAAGAGTATATTCTACAATAAAGAGTATATTCCAGTGTTCGGTGGTTTCATAGTATGAGCACCTTGCCTTTCTGTTTACTTAAAATGTAACAAAGCTGTGATAAGTCTAACACCAGACTGTTGGATGCTCCAGCAGCTGCTTATTGGAGTCTATGCCAACAGTATAATGAGTATTCCACCCATGACATATTAGTACGACACATTATGTAAGAATTATAATGAAATATTTTGAGTAAATTACTTATGCAAATTAATAATATCTGGTAAATTAATCAAGAGTTCACTCTTGTAGATAAAGTGACTTTGTCGTGACTTCTCAGGGCGTTACTTTTAAAATCTGTGTATCCCAAAAGATTCTTTAGGCTGTTCCTCATTCTCGAATCTTATTTCCAACATTTCAACTGTAAGGTGACTGAAAATTAAACACTGATATCCAGGAGAGAGCCGAGGTTGGACGTATTTCCTCAGAAAGGTGTGTCACTGTTATTCATATCTTAGAGATTACACTTAATCTCCACTGTTAAATTTACACTGTTGCTATAGTAACCAGTGAAAACTGATAAACATGTCAGCTCACTGACAACCTTTGGACTACAGACCTCCATACTTCTCTCTGCAGTTCTTAGAAAGCATTCCAACTCTGATATTAAAGCCATGCAGCTGGGAATTAAGAAGATTTTCTATTCTTTTATCCAAGGTCTGCAAAGGTAGAATAAAAATGTCAGCTATTTTTCATATCCCAAAAAAGCTACAGCCAAAACAACCTGTGTGAGAACATGAAGACAATTTTCCTTCATGTTCTCCCTTTAATTCACACATGCTTGACATAGCATATTTAGTATGTTTTTAGTATTTATTTTTATAAATTGAAGGTTGTGTATCTGACTTCAACTGTTATATAAAAAAATGTGTAAGATTATAATGATAGGGCTCTTTTAGTGGGTTTGGATGAAGAGGTTGTGTATAAGATTATGAGAGAGATAAAGTTGGAAGCAAATTAGAACTTACAGCATTAAACTAATTTATATGCTTTTTAAATTGTAAATAGTATGTATTTTGTGCACTACTTCCTGGTCACAGCATAGCAATAATTACAAAAAAAAACTTACTGTAATAGAATATACTAATAAAATGACTTCCAATGGGCTCACCACCTGTCGGAGGGGCCAAAGGGGTCGGGTGCAATGTGTTACGGGCGGTGGCCGAGGGAGGGGACCCTGGCGGTCTGATCCCCGGCTGCAGAAGCTGGCTCTTGGGACGTGGAACGTCACCTCTCTGGTGGGGAAGGAGCCGGAGCTAGTGTGCGAGGCTGAGAGGTTTCGGCTAGAAATAGTCGGCCTCACCTCGACGCATGGCTCTGGTTCCGGAACCAGTCTCCTTGAGAGGGGCTGGACGTACTTCCACTCTGGAGTTGCCCACGGCGAGAGGCGCCGGGCAGGAGTGGGCATACTTGTTGCCCCCCATCTTGGCGCCTGCACGTTGGGGTTTACCCCGGTGAACGAGAGGGTAGCCTCCCTCCGCCTACGGGTGGGGGGACGGGTTCTGACTGTTGTCTGTGCTTACGGGCCGAACAACAGTTCAGATTACCCACCCTTCTTGGAGTCCTTAGAGGGGGTACTGGAGAGTGCCCCTCCTGGGGACTCCCTTGTTCTGCTGGGGGACTTCAACGCTCACGTGGGCAATGACAGTGAGACCTGGAGGGGCGTGGTTGGGAGGAACGGCCCCCCTGATCTGAACTCGAGTGGTGTTCTGTTGTTGGACTTCTGTGCTCGTCACGGTCTGTCCATCACGAACACCATGTTCAAGCATAAGGGTGTCCATACGTGCACTTGGCACCAGGACACCCTAGGCCGCAGTTCGATGATCGATTTTGTCGTCGTTTCATCGGATCTGCGGCCGTATGTCTTGGACACTCGGGTGAAGAGAGGGGCGGAGCTGTCCACTGACCACTACCTGGTGGTGAGTTGGCTCCGGTGGTGGGGGAGGAAGCCGGTCAGACCTGGCAGGCCCAAACGTGTAGTGAGGGTCTGCTGGGAACGTCTGGCGGAGTCCCCTGTGAGACGGAGCTTCAACTCCCACCTCCGGCAGAACTTCGAACACGTTCCGGGGGAGGTGGGGAACATGGAGTCTGAGTGGACCATGTTCCGTGCCTCCATGGCCGAGGCGGCTTATCGGAGCTGTGGCTGCAAGGTCGTTGGTGCCTGTCGTGGCGGCATCCCCCGAACCCGTTGGTGGACACCTTCGGTGAGGGATGCTGTCAAGCTGAAGAAGGAGTCCTATGGGGTCTTTTTGGCCTGTGGGACTCCAGAAGCAGCTGATGGGTACCGGCGGGCGAAGCGGCATGCGGCTCGGGTGGTCGCTGAGGCCAAAACTCGGGCGTGGGAGGAGTTTGGCGAGGCCATGGAGAAAGACTTCCGCACGGCTTCGAGGCGATTCTGGTCCACCATCCGGCGTCTCAGGAGGGGGAAGCAGTGCAGCACCAACACTGTTTACAGTGGGGATGGTGTGCTGCTGACCTCGACTGGGGATGTTGTGGGTCGGTGGGCGGAATACTTCGAAGACCTCCTCAATCCCACCAACATGCCTTCTGTTGAAGAAGCTGAGCCTGTGGACCCTGGGTTGGGCTCTCCAATCTCTGGGGACGAAGTCTCCGAGGTGGTCAAAAAACTACTCGGTGGCAGGGCCCCGGGGGTGGATGAGATCCGCCCGGAGTTCCTTAAGGCTCTGGATGTTGTAGGGTTGTGTTGGCTCACACGACTCTGCAATATCGCATGGACATCGGGGGCAGTTCCTCTGGATTGGCAGACCGGGGTGGTGGTCCCCCTGTTTAAAAAGGGGGACCGGAGGGTGTGCTCCAATTACAGAGGGGTCACACTCTTAAGCCTCCCTGGAAAGGTCTATTCAGGGGTCCTGGAGAGGAGGGTCCGTCGGATAGTCGAACCTCGGATTCAGGAAGAGCAGTGTGGTTTTCGTCCTGGTCGTGGAACACTGGACCAGCTCTACACCCTCAGCAGGGTCCTGGAGGGTGCATGGGAGTTCGCCCAACCAGTCTACATGTGTTTTGTGGACTTGGAGAAGGCGTTCGACCGTGTCCCTCGGGAGGCCTTGTGGGGGGTTCTCCGGGAGTATGGGGTACCGGGCCCTTTGATACGGGCTGTCAGGTCCCTGTATGACCGGTGTCAGAGTCTGGTCCGCATTGCCGGCAGTAAGTCGGGCTCGTTTCCGGTGAGAGTTGGACTCCGCCAAGGCTGCCCTTTGTCACCGATTCTGTTCATTACTTTCATGGACAGAATTTCTAGGCGCAGCCGAGGTGTTGAGGGGATCCGTTTTGGTGGCCTTAGGATCGCATCTCTGCTTTTTGCGGATGATGTGGTCCTGATGGCTTCATCAGATCGTGATCTGCGGCTCTCGCTGAAACGGTTCGCGGCCGAGTGTGAAGCGGCCGGGATGAGGCTCAGTGCCTCCAAATCCGAGGCCATGGTCTTGAGCCGGAAAAGGGTAGAGTGCCTTCTCCGGGTCAGGGGGGTCGTTCTGCCTCAAGTGGAGGAGTTTAAGTATCTGGGGATCTTGTTCACGAATGAGGGAAGAAGGGAGCGGGAGATCGACAGGCGGATTGGGGCGGCGTCTGCCGTGAAGCGGGCGCTGTACCGGTCCGTCGTGGTGAAGAGAGAGCTGAGTCAAAAGGCGAAGCTCTCGATTTACCGGTCGATCTACGTTCCCACCCTCATCTATGGTCATGAGCTTTGGGTCATGACCGAAAGAACGAGATCACGGATACAAGCGGCCGAAATGGGTTTCCTCCGCAGGGTGGCCGGGCTCTCCCTTAGAGATAGGGTGAGAAGCTCGGTCATCCGGGAGGGACTCAAAGTAGAGCCGCTGCTCCTCCACGTCGAGAGGAGCCAGTTGAGGTGGCTCGGGCATCTGGTCAGGATGCCTCCTGGACGCCTCCCTGGTGAGGTGTTCCGGGCATGTCCCACCGGGAGGAGGCCCCGAGGAAGACCCAGGACACGCTGGAGGGACTATGTCTCTCGGCTGGCCTGGGAACGCCTTGGGGTTCCCCCGGAGGAGCTGGAAGAAGTGGCTGGGGAGAGGGAAGTCTGGGCCTTGTAAATTCAGGATTATTAAGGAATATTAAATAAAAACTGCAATTTGAGTTCCGTTCCTCCTTCCTGTCCTGTCCCAGGTCCTTCCCGCGGTCTGAGAACTCTCGCGAGACACAAGGAGGCGTATGCAGCGTGTTGGCGTCACAGAAGTTCAGAATTTAATCCAATCAGACACAAAGAATCAGACACACAGAGCAGAACAGATGAAAAACATGCAGAGTTACATTTAGTTACCTGAGCTACGTAGAATACAGACATACACCCATACAAGACGTCTTGGAGAAATACAACCAAACCCACAAGCAGTGAAAATCGGCTATATTTCTGCCTTATTTTCCCTGCGCAAGAGGTTTTGTGCTAGTAGGTGTGTTCTATTCAAATAGGGGGCAACACCTCTCGACCAATTAGAAGCCGCCTCCGAGCACCCCTGAAAACGGCACTTCCCTACAATCTGGTGAGACATCAAAGAGAATTTTACTTCCTTGATGTTATTTGAAGTTAACCAGAACTCTAAAAATCCTGCTGACTTTTACAACTTAACAAACCGCATGTATTGTTTTAGACCAAATTGTCTTCAGGTGAACTGCAGGTCAATAGTTTACCCCGCCAGATGTCCACTGGAGATTCCTCATTTCCTGAGACCAAATGTGGGCCTGTTTTTAAATGATTTTCACACAGATAGATTGCTTGTCTCCTGTGGTTTTACGACTTCAGTGACTTTAAGTAAACGATAGAGCTAACTCAAACACTAAAAATGATTATATTAATAAAAGATTCACTAAACTAAAGCACTAGAAATGGTTCTATAATTGAGTTCAACAAAACACTAAACCATGATTATATTTCTCAACAGCCTCCCTTCTGAAGCTGCTGCCCCCGCGACCCGATCCCGGATAAGCGGAAGAAAATGGATGGATGGATGGATGGATGGATAATAAAATGATGTGTTTTCGGTTGTGTTTTCTAATGAAAGGCAGAACAAAAAAGCTCCTTAGAATGCAATTTACAAAATATTCCCTACTCAAATGTGTACTTAACTCTGTCCAATAGAGGGAGTCAAAGTGACATGTTTTTGTCGCTCTTTTAGTTTTAAGTTAACTCAAACTTAAAAATTTTAAGTGAAAGTTTCACTTAAAATTAAATTTTTAGATAAATCAAAGACATTTTATATTGTCTAGGCATTGGCAACGTTCTGATGGTGTTATTTTGTATTCAGGTATTCAGTCATTCATTCAAAATAGCAATATTTCAGTGCAGCATGATTTTTTAAATATAAAATATCATTGAAGTAATAAATATTTTTGCAGTGGAGAAGTATGGAGATGAGTGTTTATCTCCACCTTTTGGAAATGAGACCAATAACTTAAAAATAAATGCCAAAGATGTGAGATTTAAAATAATAGATTTACAAAACATTTATGGGTGTAGTTATCTGTTTACAAAGTCTTGTGTTACACTGATTTATTTATATAAACAATTTTGGGCATGCATAAGTCCCCATGGAGTTTTAAAAAGCCCAAATTAAAATATGATTGAAAGTTATTTTATTTCAATTAACCAAGTTAAACGTAAATAGAAACACCCAGACTGGTGTTTTAAAGCCTTTAATTTTGTTAACTATTATTTTTCTACTCACGGTTAATTAAGCCACAACATTTAAGAAGAGGATAGTTATGTAAAAAACATTTTAATACATAAATGTAGGTTAAATACAATATATGTTTATTATTTTGATAAAGGTTATTTTCAAAAGGTACAGATAATTTGAAAACAAGTCTCATCAGAATATTCTCATTCAATGAATATTAGTGAATACCGCTTATACTTGTAATTTAGTATCTTAAAAAAACAGAATCAAATCTATGTTTATTATTATTTGCAGCTCATTGTGTCTCAGATTATAGGTTGGATTTTAATCTTAAAAAACTCAGACTGACTTTCCTGACCTAGAATTTTATGGTGGCATACTTCGCTACTCGATAAGGTACAGATGACAGGAAGAAAGAGAGGCTCTTGGCAGAGGATCCGACCTTCTATAAATCTCATCATTGTTATTCTGACTTATTTATGAGCGTCAGATGAAAGCAGAAGCAGCTTTGCACCCGCAACGTGGGACCAAGGGCGACGAGATGGAGCAGTTGTCGTTCAACTGACTTTACCTTTGACCTTCAGCTGGCACGTGAGGGATGTCAAATGTCCACACACATATACTTAAATACTTGCAAATGCTAAGGACCCAAGGCTTGAATGATCCTCACTGGAAAAATGCAAATTGCAAAATAAACACAAGCTTGGAATCCTAAAGCGTGACTACAGGGAGGACTTTCAACAGTGTGGTCTATTATCCATTTGAGCTAAAGTAATATTTGAGAAATAATAAGTAAACAAGTAACTTGAACTAAAAATAATATGCATAGCATTAAATCCAAGCATATTGTTCTTACATTGGGTTTCTTTTTGACATGAATGTTGGAATTTGGGCCAGTTGCCCTGGGTGGCAATATAAGGGGTGGGCACACCACCTTCTGGCAGAAAAGTATAACTTCTCTGTTATATTTTCTACATAAAAGCAATAGCCAGTTTTCTATTCTATTACATGCTTTGTCCTAGGGCTGGCCTGAATTTTTGCCCACTCCTGCATGTAGATGATTCACTGCATTTAGATTGGTTTGGGGAGACAGATGGAGGGGTTCACATTGGGACACTGTGAAATTTGTATTTCTCATAATACTCAATGGCCTGGGTCCTGAATAATATATTTGGAAACTAGAAAATTTCTGAAGAAATTTAAGGGTTAGGGTTAGGGCTAGCGCCAAAGTGCGCCCATCGGTTGAAAACCAGCGATTTGATGCTAAAAATAAGCATCAATGGTAAGCTTAGCTAAATTGTAGTCAAGTCAAAATGCTAATGTTGCATAAATGCTGCCAGTTGCATGTGGGGTATCACTAGCATGATGTCTCTCTTTGACTTACTCTGTTCATGAGTTCTTACATGAGTTCTGTGGTATAACATCACTCTTCTTGTTTGTTAATATAATCCAAAATACTGAGGAAAAAAATAGAAGAAAGTAAATGAGAAGCTTACCCATTAGAAAGATGGAGATGAACAGAATCCATGACATTTTTGGAGGACAGACGCTATGTTCACTAAAATTTGTTATTCTTAGCCAAGGACAGTAAACTGTCTGGAACAGAGGCTGTCCACTGATACCTCCTCCTCTACAAACAGGTAAACCAAGAGTCAGTTTGAGTTGATGAGCTTCACTCCTCTTGTAAGGTTGTTTCACCCTGTAAGCTCATGTAGATAAAGGTTTATTGCCTCAGACCAATGAAACATTTTGCTTTTAAAAACAGAAAAGTATGCCAAATAGCTAAAGGTTATTATTTTCAAATGGTAGTTTTAACCTGACAAGACTCATCAAGACATTTTTAATTGAGTATGACTGTCATGTGTGTGCTTTGAAAATGACTGAACAGACTGACTAGGACTTCTTAGGTTTGAGCAGAAAACTCATTAAATGCTTTATCTGGTTATAGCACTAAACCAGAAGGCGACTCTGAACTAAGCAACAAATGAAGAATAATTCCCAACACGTGTTCTGCATTTGATTATGTGGTACTGCAGAGTGGGGTGATAAGTCTCAATCAGTCTATCACTCATCTCTAGTTGGTTAATCACACAATAAGAGGGAAATACTTAAGGACTTGAGGCTGGTATTTAGTGATTTCTGGTGTTTACATCTTGTTGAATGCAGACAGAACACCAAGTACCCTGTTGCTTCTGTCGTGGAATATACTGTTACTACTTCAGCTGCACGTTCTCTATACTGACCTCATTACCACAGTGTGACTTCTCTCCTTGGAGACAAGTAAATGAAGTGTGGTACATCTGATACAGATTCTCCAGAGCACAGCTTGGATCTAAGAAAAAGTGAACACTGTGTCCCAGGTCTTTTTTTATTTTTCCTATCAGTTTATTGCTTGCACATGCATGAAAGACTGTGTTTCTAATTGCAAGCCCTCGTGTGCAGGATCACATCTGATGCTGCGGAATTTACACCTTATATAATGACTTGTGTCATTAGCAGCTGATGGTAGCACTTCTTAGTTAGCTAGGAGGATTACACCGAGGAGTGCAAGTTTCGCCAATCTATTTATTTTCCTTCCCATCGCTGCAACCAAGGATCAAAACCAAAACAAGACTGCAGGTTTCCAGTTGATGAGTGTTTGCGATGCTGACCATCATCCTTCTGAAATGTGCCTTGGGCGAAAGCAAACGCAGGTGTTCGGCCAATTAAGTGAAGTCGCTTCTGCAGCCAACCATTGTCCTCAGCCGCCATTCCAGCCTCATTGTGTCTCCACACAGCTGTGACCTTCTCAGGGATTATCAGGGAATCGGGTATCCTGATTGAGATTCTGTGTAAGATTAAGTGAGCCCCTAGAAATCTATGTCAAGTATACAGTGCGTCACTCAGCAGCACACGTCTTTGTTTATACAGCTCACGTGTGGTCAGTGCCAGAACGATTTACACCATCTATGATGCCAGTAATGGAGCTAAGATTTGTCTTTATATCAGCATGACAGTCACACCAGGCAGTTTCAAAGCTTTATTTGAGCTTAGATCATCTTGGAAATGCTGCGAAATTTTGCAAACTATCCAACAATTCCCTTTTAACAACTGTGTCACCAGAATAGGCTGGGTTTATATTAGCTACCCATGCAGTGGTTGTTCTAGTGCTACTTTTCACTCCATAATTAGCCTAGAGTGTTTAAATGTATTAACTGAAAAACCTTATTGCAAGAAAACCATCCATCATTCATTCTATCAGCTGAAGCTAATTAGTATAGCTAAACATGTAGAAGACCATTTGGAGAGAGTAGTTATTGATTTATTGTAATCTGATATCAGTGGATGTACTGACAAACGAAAAAGCAAAATAAAGACTTTTTTTAAAATATTGCCAGAATCTTTAGCTTCTATCATGCATTTCCCTAATGCATAGATTGGTTTTGTTCATGCCAAACTCTCTGCTTACTTCCTGTCTATTAAGATTACCTGTGCAGTAATTTTAGCCTTGTTTAGGATAAAATGTGTTGTTTGATCTCATTTGTTAGTCTATGGGGTCCTATTCTGCCACTTCACCATCTCATCTGTCTGAACATATGAAAGCTATGACACTTTAATATTCATTAAAGTTGCTCTCACATTTCTTACCCAGGTGAGGAATTTGGGACAGTCTTTCTTTTCTGTTATATGTTGGGGTAAGACTAGATTCCAAATTAGTTTTAGTGTTTCAGAATATGATTCATGAAGTGTGGAAAGTGTGTGGCTTAGGTTTTATTTTTGACCTCAGGAGTTTTGCTTGGACTTGCTGGTACTCAAGCACCATTTTTTTTCTTTTTTTACCTCTTCAGTAAATCAGCAAGTTCTGAAAAAAAATCTTCATAATTGTGATGCTGAAGGGAAATAAGATATGTTTCAGATAAAGTTTCCATTAAAATGTGCTGGATCTATTACTTTTCAGCTGTTTTTAGTTTGTTATCCTTGAATAAAATCCAGTTCAAACCAGGTAGATCGGGGGAAAGGTGATAGAAGGAGATTTAGTAATGCAAATCTTTTTGTGTTGCAGAAAATTAACACTGCACATCACCCTTACAACATTCATTCCCTCTGTGACTTCGTGCCTTGGGATCCCTTTCTCATAGAGAAAATTAAAACCTGGTCAGAAAGATGGATAGGGCAAAAATATGAAAAATACTCCTGTTGGGATCTCCTTCCAGCAATTCAATGAGCCTAAAAACGCAACCGGTGATCCAGTGAAATGTTTTAGATCAAAGTATATGCATGCCAGAATGACGCAGACAAAAGCTGAAACAAACTGAGAATCTGTGGCAAAACACACAAAAAAAATGTAATTAAAATGCTCCATCCAATCCGACTGAGGTCGAGCGTTCAAGCAAGGAAGGAAAGGGCAAAATGTTTGGTCTGAAGAGGGACAAAGCTGGTAGAGAGAAACCTAAAAACACTTGCAGTTGTAATGAAAGGAAAGGTGATTCCATAAAGTATTAATTTAGGATGCACCTAGCACGTCACACTTGCATATGCACATAACACTTTTCAGATTCTTTTTTGAAAAGCGAAAAACTATATTGTATATAACCATCTGCTGATGTGTGCTTTCTCAGATAAAATTCCACAGCATTGAAGTTTTTCTGTGAAAAAGTTACAGGAGAATCAATTATTTCACAAGGCACTGTATCCAGTCTATGACAACACACTGGGCCAAACAATTTTATTGTCCCAAGATAATTGAATTTAGTGTGAGCTAAATAAAGAACCAATGGAATGCAAACATTTGGCCCTGAGCGGCATACCAGGACCAACGTAAAGCACCGTTAAACCCTGTGGAAAGGGACTCACAGGGAGCCAATTTGCACACAGGAGGAAGATCAAGACACAGGGGGCGACAGAGGGAGAGAAAAGGGATTCGGTGTCACGGCCACGAGGCTAAAGACTGAGCTCACTAACGAAAAGGTCAAGAGAACATTACGGTGATAAACACAACAGATGATAATGAGACAATGTGACAGGTAAACAGAACTCACCCACAGTGTAATGAACATGTTCATTGCCTTACGTAGCTACAATAGAGGAACAAATAAATGAACCGATCTTCAGGAGGAACTAAAATATAAATACAGATTTAGCCAACTCTGTTTATAAAAAAAAAGTCAAGTGTTCTTGCCGTAGCAATGAGCAGCTGATAACTAAAGGCCTGGAAGTAGTGAGTGGCACAGGAGCTTGCCTGAACATGTATGGATCTGTTGTACATTAAAGAAAGTGGAGGGAACTGGAACCATCCATTGACCAGAACATCCAATAGTAGTCATGGAAATTCTGATAAAGGATGTTGGAATCACGTGATACACAACATCACTGATGCAGTTTGTTTATTTATTTATTTATTTATTTTATTTATTTATTTATTTATTTATTTATTGTTTTTTTGTGTCAAATAGCAACTTGTCAGTAATATATGGTAGTGAGATTGATTGTTGCACCTCTATGGCTCCCAGTGGTGAATTTGTCACTTTCCTTAACATCCAGGACGGTGTAACCAGGTCACTGTGCCTAACAGCACTTCCTAATCTAACAACACTTCTGCAACCATCAACATTCTTCAAGTGTGCTTGTGTTCGAAAACATCCTCTATGTGAAACTGATGATGTCTTTTTTTTGTTTCTTTTGATTTAACCACCAATTAAAAATCTTTTTCAAATTCATAACAACGGACAGATAACTAGCTGCTATGCAAAAATCAAAATGGTCCTTCAGACCACCATCAGCTCTCAGATGCCATGAAGGAATTACCATTTCAGTTTCTCATGGGTTAATGGCGAAAGGAGCATCCTAATAGACCAACTCACCTGTTTGCCCTGCGGCCCTCTGACAGATGTTACAGAGCCATAAAATCCGGAACAGCAAACAATTTTTAACGTCTGAGTCAGCTGAGGCTTTAAGGCCATGCCTGTGTGTAAGAATACACTCCGGCCCTCACTACAACCAGACAATGTTATGTAGCGTAATGTATGTGATCTATTTTTGTTGTGTTGTTGAAGTACAAGCAGTCAAAGACTTTGAGGTACAATAATCATAAATAGCGCAATGCTATTTTCGAGGGCTATTTCTCTTACAGCAACGCTTCACAGTCATTCATGGTTAAATAAATCAACATTTTGTAGGACAGAGTATCAGGCCTCCTTTGACCCAGTCTCTGAGCTCACTGAGTGAACAAGAATAGGCTGTTTTTTTTTCCTTCTAAAAACCAGCTTACTCATGTGCTTCACATCATCTGGTACATTTTTAAAACAAGCAGCTGCCAAATCACAGCATGATGGAAAAGGTCATCCTCTCTTTGATCTTAAAGGAATTTAGAGGTTTATATTTGTTCACGTTTACAGCCATTTGAAATCACCCAAGGCTAAAATTAGCAGGTCTTTAAAAGATCTGTACAATCCTTGGTACAAAGAGTTACTCTGTTTACTATGTGCTTTGTTGAAATGTTTCACACCCAAATGAGATATTGAGTCATTTTTGTCTACGCTTGAGCCTGAATTTAAACAATAGGCCAACCTAGCATTAGAACGGAAATTTGACACATCAACTTAAAACGCAGAAATGTTATAAAAAATAACTTGTCAGTAAGGAATCCGAATCCATTAACTGTAGACTAAGGAACATGTGGCAACAAAAAATAGTTTTTAAAGATTTAGACCCCTTGCACCCATTCCACTCTGCCGTGAGAAACATGGCGCTCATTCCGTTCATTCTGTTATAACAAGCCACATTCCCTGGAACAATCTCTCTGGTCTGTTCCTGTTTGTGGTTCCAGAGCAAATGCCACTCACTCTTCCTCCTCCCTCTCCCACACACCCCTGTCTGTCTCTGAACCCCACCCCTCTGCTGCTTATCCCTCCACGGCTGTCATGGCCAAAGCGTCCACTGCTTCCACTTGGACAGTGTGTCAGTGGCATTTGATCAGAGCATTTTGGTCCGAGCGGGGAGAACGAGAGCATCCGGCACCAGCACTGGAACGCAGTTGAAGAACATTAGGACAGCTTGGGGAGATAACCTCCATCAGACCCAAGAGAGACATGGGAGGAAAGGAGAAGATGGTTTTGGTGATCCCAAATGTGCCCAACTACCAAGGGTGAGTCTATTGTTCTTTCAGGCTGATTCAGAAAGACATCTTGGTTCAGAGACATAAAATACCATGAAGAGCTTATTTAACATTTTTTCCTGCAAATAGCGAAAATCTTCTATCATTTTTCCTTCAAACAAAGTAATCCACAAGTTGCTTTATGGCCGTGCTTTAAATTCTAACACCTGGTCTCTGGCAGTATCAGTTGCGCATAGTACACAGCTCCACTTGTCAAGTTACCACATGTGCTGATTTATTTAGAGCATGTTTAATGTTTTTGACAGACTTTCATTAAAAATGTACTAATGTTTCAAAATTGTGGAAAACAAAGAAACAAGCAAAAAAGAAGAATGTCAACTTATTTGATACTAACCCCAGGAGTTGAACCATTCTCGCCACATTCTGAGACAAAAATGATCAAATTTAATAAAAAAATAACATTGAAGAGAATTATTGGCTAAAAGTGGAAACCGGATTACAGGCAGTTTTACAACATAGCAGAGGACGACTCCATCTGTTGTGGACTAAAATAAGGCTTCTGCTTTGTTCCTGGCAGTATAGGAAAGTCCATTGGGTGGAGGTTCTACAGTTACAAGCTTCTGTAGAGGTTGCTGAGCTGTTGTGTGAGTGGGCTGTGAGCTCTGAATATGTCTATTAGAAAATAGTCTGTGCCAGCTTGTGCATAAAGTAACAGCAACGTTTGCGTGTGCTGTGTTGCTGGAGTGATGACTGAGTCTGCGTATTTTCCGAGAGGTCAGCTCCTCTCCATTTAAGTTCATCATCTATGTGTGTTTTTAGTATGTGCTTCTTGTAGCAGAATTTCTGGGTCACCCAGATCCAGTAACAATTTAGCAGAATCTTAGTTTAGCTATTTGCATCAGAAACTCCAGCAGGCCTCTGCTGACCACAACTTTGGCTTTGATGTGATGAAAGTGTCAATCTGGTGAGCTGAAAAGTTAGTATACGTTGTGGTTAGATGCAGAAAACTGACCTGCCGATCACTTGATATTATAACGTCAGACCATCAGCAGGTCTGATTTGGTGAAATTTAATAAGCCCGCATTATAATCTTTGTATATATTTTTGGAGTGTTGCTTATTTTCGTTTTTTGAAATTTAATGTGGCAACAATCTTTTGAGAATCCAGTTCAGTGAAGCAAAAAGGGCTGAAAATACATTCTGTACCTTTGGATGTAAGTGAAAAGGAAGTTCTTTAAAGTTTTAAATGTTTTCTTGACACATCCATAGGTCAACCTTTAGCTAGTATGCCTGGCATAAGCACAGGTGATCATTTTGCTACAAATATCAATGTATTATAGCACATAATGGATGTGTAAAGGCAGACGAATCTGATAAGCTTTGGATTCATTGCACTTTATTTGGATACTTTGAAACAAAAACTAGCTACAATAAATTGGCTACAGAAGTCCTGCTAAGTTAATCTCAGTATAAAGACAACTATATATGCACCCAGGAAAACAAAAAAACATGTAAGATGATTTTATGCTAACTCAAGGAATTTGGTCAAGCTCTCGGAGTTTGATAGAAATGTTAGATAGAGGAGGTTGGTGAGTAAGCAGTGTCGCAAAAATGAAGGAGCATAGCAGACAGATCAGGTATAAAAGTGTGGAAAAAGTAAATATAGGGTAATCTTCAAAAACAATATCACAAACTGAACATCTAGCACAGCATTTTGCATTACTAAGAAAAGTATGGTACAGCTGCAAAGAGAACACTGATCAGGAAAAAAAAACCATCACATGGGCCACACTGGATCCGAGAACGAGACTTGAAAATAAATGTGTCCACAGTATAAGATGAAGTTACTTTTGCAAAGCAGAATCTGCAAAAATATGTATTCTCTAGATTTGTACTGATAAAGACATTCACCAAAAAACTTGGGACCAGTATTTGCACCAAAATTTAAATGCAGTGCACACTTTAAAACATTTGTTAATAAAGAGGAAACTAGCCTTTCACATCTTCATTATGTTTTGGTCTATTATTTAAAATAAAATAAAAAAAACATACATTCGAGTTTGTGGTGACAAGATATGTTCAAAAACTTCACCTGCGATGCATTGTTCAACATTTTACTCTTTCCCATTCAGCTGTTAGATATTTTTTTTTCTCCACACACGCACACAGACACCTACATCACATTCCTAAGGTTACAAGTTTACTGGGACTTTCCATGCCTCAGTTAAACCAGGACAGCGGAGGCCCCACAGAGATAGATACCATCCAAGGGGTGAAGACAATCCATTTAAAGTCGCCCCTCCTATCCAACTGGTGCTAGACCTTATGTTCTGGCCTTAAAGTTAAAAAAAGGCTCCTAATCTACTCTGTTGCTTTTTCTGTACCAAGCACACAGCCAAACACACCCCAGGTCAGAAAGACCTTGAATTACTTCCGCGCTTGCACAATAGTATACGCCTAATGTATACATACATGAATGCATGCACATGTGCACACATTGAGAGGAACTGTGCACGCAGCAGACTTGGTGTCCCCTGCACCACTTAACTTTATCATGTTAAGTGATAGTAAGTGCAATATCTGTGTAACAAGCTGCAGATGCACAAATGCAACCTTCTGCATGAATAGTTGTGTTTGAACAATTAGTTCACATTGATCAATTGTTCAAATACATCTACTCGTGCAGATGATTTATTCGATTTATCTTTGTCATTAAATTTAGTATTGTGTACCTTGCCTCTTATCCTTTGTTACATAGGATATTACACAAAGGAAAAATAGATATATTCCACACTCCACATAAGCGGACACATTAAAGTGAACTGTAAATATATTTAAGTGTAATTTTTGTATGAAGTTCCATTGTAAAGTTGATTTTATTGGATTTTGGTATGAATTATTCATAATAACACAAACTGCAAATAATTGTACACAACTGTCATGATTAATTTGAAACGACTATTTTTTTCAGCAAGCAAAAAAAAAGTGTACTTTGTGTTTAGATTTCATTTTTTATTTTTTATTTTAATTGATGATCTTTTAGATTTATGCAGCGTTATTACAGAGAGGTTACTTCAACTCAAGCTCAATTTTCCCTACATTTAATCTAATAAAGTGAAGCCAATTTTGGAACATTTATTGCATACGGTTTTGATTTACCAAGACTAGTTTTGACAGAGATGTTTTTATTCTCATCACAGAGCTCTTAAGACACTTGACAATCGGCAAAGGATTTGAAGGAGGCCCTGCTTTAGTCACTTGTGAAACATTCACTCCTGGACTAACACCATCCTGAGGGATTTAATGATTCACTGCTACTTCAGGAGTTATGAAATACATGCAGTTCCTATCAGTTACATTAAAGGATTAAACTGCAGTGGAGAAGTAGTGACACCCTCTATTTTTACAAAGAGAAAATGCCAGATGTAAAACCTTAATCCCATGAAGTCACAAACAACACAAAATAGGTAGGCAACTGTTTTTTAAACTGGAATGAGTCGAAACCACAAGAATAGAAAGCAGGTTGTGTCCCCGTCGACCCGGCAACAAGTCAGGCCTTCCCACCTCATGGTTATTTTTTCATAAATGGAGGTTTTCCATTTCTGCTGATAGCACGCTCAATCAACTTCACCCCTAAACTATGGAAACCTCTAAATAAAAATGACCCAGGGTCAGCTAGCCTCCCAGGAGGAGCAGGGGAACGTAGGGAGGAGGTCAGTGAAGGCATCTCAACACCAGCTGAGCTGGCACCATCAACACAGGCATGAGAGTTCAAGACATTCCCTGTGCAACACACCACATGTAGAGAGATTGGCGGGATCATGGTCAGATGAGACATCTGCTCTGTCTCAGAGCAACCACTCAAAATACTTGGCAACTGGGAATTTACTACATGATAAATAAAAACACTTGGATTCTTTCTGCACGCATTCACTACTTGTTCATACTGTACTATATACTGTATGTTATAGTACAGTGTCCTAAATGTCAACCTTCAGTCTGTGAATTAGGTGATTGCTCTAAAACACACAGAAACAGTTTAGGACTGAATAAACGTTTTTGAGAGATTAGTACCCAAATCATGCCACTTTATTGTAGATCACATTAGATTCAATGAGTCGTTTTTGGTTGTGTTATAATCACGACTGCCACATTCTTGACCCATTTGGCATCTCTTGCCATGTATCATGTCTCAAACATAAAACATAAAAAAATCCATTTATGTAAAATTAAATTTTTTTAGCTGTATATCATGTTACGATGTTATTCCCTCATCAAAGATATACCGGACATGTAAAACTTTCCAACGTCTATAACAACAGCGAAAACAGTACTCAAATTTAAAGTTGCTCCCACAGTAAACATATCCTCAACATTAGAGCAGTGGCAGGTGGATCCCAGACGACTATAACCACTGAATGTGAAATCCAACCTTGAGAAAACCTTTGATGAGAAGGGACAGATCAGGCTGCTATGCACATCCGGAATTAGAGCCTCAATCATTATTCTGAAACTACAGCCATGATATGACGTCTGTAATTGCCAAGCAAAGGCAGAGCATTTATGCTAAGGGGGTATAAATATGTCCAGTGTTCTTCCATTGCTCCCCCTGATGCCAGCAGATGCCAGAACATATTTCTCCACAACACCATTAATCATTTCATTTGGAACTGAGATCCCACAGCCCTCTGGAGGAACAGATCAAAGTGTCTGGGCCACACGGTTTCAGTATTTCAAAGCTGTTAATAAGGGTTGGGCAAGAAACTCCGTTGTCCTTTTATTACTGAAGTAGTAATCCATTTAACAGCACTTGCTGCGCTGCATGACTACATGCACTGTCAAATCATTGGAAAGACTTACTGTTATTCCTTCTCAAGATGCTATTCAGTTTACTGATGGCCAAGTAAAAATGGAAAAGATAACTCGGGATATAATCCTAGTATTTCACCTCAAGATGTGTCCTACAATCTAAAAGCTTCCCACAGCAAGAGGGAACATTTATGTATTTCTTGATAATGTGTAGACTTGGATTGTTCCGGTTAAGAGTCCTGGCTCCAAGACCATTCAGAGACATTTCAGAAAAGATCAGTTTACCGATGCTGACCCCCAGCACCCATTCCATTGAAGTTAACAAATCATGGGTTATATACTTAAAAACTTTGTGGATAAAATACTCCATTTATGATTATCGAACGGTCAACATTGATATTTTGATTATGTCCCACTTTACTAATTCGGCAATGTTGTTTCAGATGCTGTGACATCCACTTTAGATATCACAGCATCTAAACTGGAGCACCAGATTTCTTTTTCCACCAGTAGAATCTTCTGGATACCCTTAATCTGCTGCTCCAAAGCCATTAAAATTGAGTGTTGTTTGCCCTGACTTTGACTTCAGCTGTGAAATATGTTTTATATTTTTAGGTCAGATAAGAGGAATCTGTGTAAGGAGAGTGTTTATGGGAAGAAGAGTAGTAAAACCCCAAACACAGCTTTGCCACCTCCGATTCCCATGTCCCCAATCGTTGAAAAGATGGAGGGACTGAAAGCTATTCGGAACCGTAGCAACAGCCTTCGACTGGACCGGCTGGCCTTCTATCGGCACCTGGAGAAGGTGGAGACCATGCGCTCTTTCTGGGAACTCAAGCATGTGGAACTGGAGGGAGGAAACCGGCAGGTAATGTGCGCAGACTCGAAATTCTTCACTCTTATAATTTGCATGGAAGTGTCAGATTAACAAACTGACTGACTAGTGAAGAAGTATTGCATCCTCCTTTTCATGTATTTGGCTTTAGATTTGTATTTGAGCAAATTAAGCCTAATTAATTTGGTTTCACAAGATGATATTGAGTTTCAGTCGGACAAAACAGCCCATTTTTTTTCACAAGATACTACTTAAGACACTGCAAATTCATTCTGAAGGACACAATTTATCTGCACCTATTCGGACTTTACGGCCACTGTAGTTCCCTTTTAATAATTCTAGGTCAGAGTGCATGAGGAACACAACACTGTTGTATTCCTCACATTGATAGTAACATATACGTTGAACCGGAGCCACAATCATCTGTGTGCACAGAGGGAGAGGAAAAAGAGAACTGAAATAACTCACAGCAAACAGTAGCCCAGTCCTTGACATCTGTTGAAAGGGCCGACATGACCCAACAGGTGAACTGCCACAGGCTCACTAGAGGGTGCTGGCGATCTTCTTATGTTTGGTTGTTTCCTGCTTGAACTTTCTGACTTCTGTCTGCAACACTCAAAGACACGCGTGCTATTTGTCGGAAAAATGGTCCTTACACTGTATCAAATACAAGGCCACACACACACATACACACACACACATGCACACATAAAGCCTCAAGCCTAAAATGAGTGCTTGGTATGTAATCAGACTCGCAGAATGACAGACCTTACCACCAGAGGGCAGAAGCGGATACTTTTCAAGCTCAGAAGATGACTTCTAGGACTCTGCTCCAGCTGTTTCCGAAAACAAATGATATACTTCTACTTTAGTGGTTCAGTTGTGGAATCATAAAAGTCTAAACGTTTTTGAAACAGTTTCTGAAGCTACCAAGTTTAGGTGTTAGTAAAACAGCTCTGCTCAATTATGGTAAATGATGTGTATTTGTCAAGGATCAAACAAAGCAGCAATGATGTACAAACTGATGCCAGTTGCAACACTAATTTTCAGTTTTTTATTTTATTCCATGAAAGTGAAAAGTAAATTCAGAGTATAATAAATCACAATTATGACCAAAACGAACAAGGATAAAATGAACTGAAAGCAGTCATTTTTTAAAATCAAAAATATAGTGTGTAATCAACATGAAGATGACAAACTGGTAAATCATGGTTTCTTCTTTTGCTTTCATGAAGATAGGTATTAACTGAATGTCTTTGTTTTCTGATCATTCTTGAACTTCTATTGTTCTTGTTCAGGTCAAGTCAAGTGGTATCAGTTCATCCTTTTGTATTTCTTTATTTCTTGAATACTGTTGATGTCGGTATTCTCTGACATGAGTGTTAGGCTGTTCCTCTTGTGATTTGGAGAATCGTTTGCATTTTAGTTTAGCTCCTTTTGTGTTCTGTGTGTTTATTTGTCTTCTTCCCTCAGTCCACATTTTCCCCTGATACGTGGCATCAAACTTACTTGGTTGTAATGTCTCTCCTCACTCTTAGAGTTGAGCTTATTTGTTTGACCTGGTTTAATGTCCCTTTCTCCTCATGACAGTTCTTGCAGGTTTTGCACTGTGTTATTAAATTTCTTTTCAAATCACCATGCTACTCCCAAGTGTCTTCCTGCAAGAAAACAATATGATACTTTGGAACTACATCTTGGAGATGTGATTTTTATATCGATATATATATTTGCTTTGTATCTCAAAGGAGATTATTTAAACATTTTGGGTTTTTTATTTTTCAGAAAAAGAAACTGAAAATAATGTGTAGAAACATGAATGATTCATTTAAACATTTCCCTCTTAATCAGCTTATACACACTAATTGAATCACTATTTAAAATGTTTTATGGTTTCACCTGAAATTCCACCAAACTAGATTCTGAACCAGTTGATTATGCATATTAAGTTGAGAAAGTACAGGTTTATTTAAACCAATTAACATATTGGTCAAATAAAGAGAGCTTAGAGTTTAGTTGAGAGTTTGAAGTTGTTCAACTTAAAACTTATCTTGGTCAGAGTAGCTTGTCAACAAATAAGCAATTTCCCCTTTGGGATTATTCTATTCTATTTCTATTCTATTCTATTCTATTCTATTCTATTCTATTCTATTCTATTCTAATCTGCCCGATATTAATCACTTATAAAAGTTCTGTGTCAGCTAACTGGGAAATCCAGGAACTGTTCTGTGTGCATACTTGACGTATTTTTTTATTTACTATTTAGTTCAACTGTAAATCAGTTCTGTATGCAACGTGACAACAGAACACGTTTCAGGGAAACATTCTGGGTACATGTGAGGCACCGTATGTAATCTAAGATGTTCAAAGTATGAACAGCTTACATCCGTTTCTTTACCTCTAACTCTGTCAAAAAATCCATCTTTTATTCCCTTTCAGCTACACATCTGTTGCTTACACTTTTTCTTTTCCTGATACAGAAATCTGTTTGGTGATTTCTTAGAAATAAATGGACCAGTTAGCAGAACTATGTGCTTAGTAACCGTCCTGTCACTCCATCCCTGCTGCTCACTGTAGATATTCTCCTCAGATTCCCGCTGGGAATATTTATCCTGTCTGGGTTCCTGTGTGGCTCTTGAATTCCACCAGCTGTTGAAGTATGTTAAATTAAAATGCTTGGAGTTCATACTTTAAAATTCCTTTTTTGTAAATCTTAAACACACTGTTAGCACATGATTTTTCATTTTTATTTTATTGTTTATTTAATGTTAGTCCTACTAACTCCCTAACCCTGTGTGGCTGTTTGCTACTGTAATTTGTTCTCTGTATAAATACATCTGTTCTCTGAGTGCCTTATAGATTTGTTTGAGAACATTACACAAAAAAACATCACAAAGTCCAAGAAACATGACAGACGGACCAGAGCTAAAATCGTGGAAAGGTTTTGAGCAGAGTTAGGTTATAAAATAGCATTAGAAGGTTTGAACATCTCATGCACTGCTCAATTTAAATCCCAGAAATGAAAGGAGGCGATCACAGCGTATGCAAATGGCCCAAATATTAAATTCATATCAAAATTAAGTTAATAATCTGTGGCAAAACTTGAAAATGGATGTTTAGACATATTTTATATTGTCTGGCTGAGCTTGAGCTATTTTGCATATATTAAAGGCCAAACATCTCATGGCAGTGAAACCAGGTTTCACAAGGTATTTATTTAGGAATCTGTATTAAAATGCACCACCTCTTTTAGATCTTTTTTTGCCAAAACAAAAAGAAAATTATGTTAGCCTTCTACTTCACAGTCAGTCACTACTTTGTGTTCAGTCACACAAAATCCCAGTTTCATACATTGGAGTTCTGAGCAATGTGGTAAATCTGCTCAGCATAAATCAGCAGCTCCATCCTGACAGATAGTTGTCATGCATGCAAATGCACTTGCAGCACAAAAAAGAACCTCCACTTCTCTGCCAACAACGCGAACATGCTTGTCTATAAGTAGTCTGTCAGCTGCAAATACAGCGTCCACGCGAGAACAGTACTTTTCAGAACATTTCAGTTTCTTTGGGTGATGTTTGTTAAATTTCACCTTTTAAGTTCACCACACTGTACCCCGAGTCTCTTCATGAAGAATGTTTCTTTCACACATGTGCGTGGACACTTCACTCCTCTGAGAAAGACATCCACACTTCAACTCTTGTTTTGGTGCCATCTGTCCAGCACGTTACACAAAAGATAAACTTAGCACCACACACTAGAAGGTGTTTGTTTGCAAGTGTGCTCCCATATCAACTTGTTGCATCTGCAGCAGGGCAAGTACAGAATTTCTCGACGGGATTCAGAGGTGAGGCTGTGGCCCGCAGCCAGTTTTATACCGCAGTCATGCAAGTTTGCACAAATTGCTGGGTCTGAAGTTGTGATGATGCATGTAGTGTCTCACTAACATACCACCACCACCACCAGTGGCGGCGGCGGGCATCCGTTTCTCTGTACACCAGAACCCAACACCACCTGTCTCGACCTCGTCTCAGAGACAGCATGTTCTCTCCTTTTAGGTCCCGTGGTGGGAGGCAGAGAGGAAGCCAGGTTGAGGGTGAGTGGGTGGGCCGGTGGGCGCCTTGACAGCACAGAAACCCTGTCCTTGTCAGAGACTTTAGTTAGATAAAGACTGGACATTTATTGCCGTGCTACTGGAGTTCAGCTATTCCATAAGAAACAACTGGCGCTCCAGCCGAGACCTTGCTGCCTGAGATCCCAACATACGGACTGAGATAATACTGACATTCCAAAGTCCTCAGGCTGACAAGAGGGACAGGAAGCGGAACTTTTCCAATATGGAGAACTTCCTAAAGGATAAAGATGTTTGGATATTAGGAAGCGTATGCCTGGTGGCCACTTTTCTTTGGAGGCGAGTGTGGAACTTATTCTCCATCAGGAAGGGAGGAAGGCCAGCACGGCATGCAGAAGCACAGGTAAAAGCAGGAAACAATGAGATCGAAGCACCTGTGCAACAGGTGATCCCAGCACAGGATGGTTTGGTTACCTGCTGAGACAGTGGAAGTTGTTCCTCTGTTATTTCACTTTGCATTAAAAAATACAGAAGTTCAAAAATTCACCAAGAAACTAGGTTTGTCGTGGAATATTGCAACAGCAATGTTCCTGGAAAACGCTCTCAGATTTTCAGGAAAATCTTCCTCATATCTTATTTGTGAAAACTGATTTGTGAACACCGGAATTACTCTGGGTCTGACATTGCCTGTAGGTATCTTATTTTTGAAACTAGACTCTGAAACATCTGAACTCAGCTATGCTGGTGTCAATTACAAGTAGTTTTTAATTTCACTCTAGGAAATCCAGAAGTAGTCCCTCACTTATACACTCAAACACTACCAGGTAATGAGATAGGTATGTGGAAAGCATATGTGGAATGTGAATAAAATTTTTTGCATCCGAGACATTTTTGTTTACTTTTAATTTACTGTTGAATTCTATTGATAAGAAATATAAGCAATATTAATTATATTTAGTCACTCTCCTTCCAGAGAAGACAGTCAAACTGGTTTAAGCTGTTATCCTTAAAACAGTTTACTGTGTTTACATAAACCGTAATGTAGGAAATGTAACTGACTCCTCGTAAAATTTGGAGCTGTGATGCTTTTTCAGCCTTGACTACTTCTCAGTGACAGGATAATGTTTTTACTGCTCCACAGTACAAAATATCAGTACATGCTTTGTAATTTAACTATGATTAATAGAGGAAAATAAAGAAAAAAAAGCTTTTGTACTTTTGAAAGTCCCAAATAAAATCCCAACGTCCATAGTCAAGCTTATTTGTGCAAACCCAAATACATGAGTAGCTACAATGACCTATAAATTACTTTTTGTTATTTTAAAAATTGACCAAAATCACTAGAATTATAATGTATATTATATTTTAGGGTAATATTTCTTGCTGCTTCTTTTATATTTTTAAATAGTTACTCTGACAACATATTTTCTGGCTCTGATCTTTTATTACTTAGCTGTTTTGGGGATTCTGAAATTCAGTGCAACTCTTAAAAATATGCATGATGGCATTGTCATCTCTCAGTTGCAGCATTGTTCATTAATAAATACAATTCTCTAATCCGGTTTAAGTCTTATTTGGCACACAAAAGCTTCTCTGGCGGCCTTTAATGAATCCTGATGTTTTTTTTACTACGCCCTACCCACCAGTAAGGCCTCTGAAAAATTTCTTCTAACTTTTTTTCACTTTTTGGTTCTGTTTCCAAGACTTTGCAAACGAAAGAAGCCACAGCATCGAGATCCGGTACCATAACTAGCAGAAGGCGCAAGGTGCGTTGTCTGGTATCCATGCTTTGTTTTTATGCTAGCTCTATTTGAAGGGTTTGTTGTTGAATACAACCCTAATCTGACCAGAACAAGTTGGATCATGATAAGGACTCCTTTTGATGACAGGACAGAAATAGCTTTTCCTTACCATGCCTCCCAAACAAATAGCTGGCACAACAAATGCATCAGTTGATTATTATAAGACACTCTGTGATCCCAAGATGCCCCTCTGTGCTTCAGCTCTCTCACCGTGAACTTCAGAGATTTTATTTTGCCTCATTTACCATTCAGCTATCTGTATGTGGTTCTAAACAAACAGGAATCACTTAAAAACAGCTGTGATAAATATATTAACAAAATTACAATATTTTAGGGATGCTTGAAATCAGAAATGCAATGAAAATGTGACCAGTCATAAGAACTGTTCATGTTACATTAATATGACCTTGTAATAAGTGGCGTTATACAAGAATAATAACATTTATTATCAGCGACAAACCCATAGAATACTTGATTTTCAATACATTATATTTTCTCCTGATTTTAACTGTATAATTTTGATGTATGTATTTTAAAGCCAAGCTGTTGAGCTTTATTAAACTGTAAATGACTGTTGATTTTACTGTCAATGTATAGAATAATATCTCATCCTTTAAACCTCGGGGTCCGGTTTTTATGAGGCACAAATAAATGTTTTTGTACGAGGATTTTATAGAGTAAGCTAGAGCTTGTGTTAATGCCCGAGTCTAATGCGCAAAGGGCTTGTACTCAGATTCTCAGACTCTCTCGACTCGGCTAAAATTAGCACACAAATAAAAGGAGCGCGGACAGCAGAGAGCCTATAGTTGTTTCACATGTTGGGTCGAAGAAAGTATAGTTAAAAATTAAAACTTACAACAGTTAGATTGTTTTATTAATATGTTGAGAACAAAAAACCCTTAGGCTTACACTAGTTTATTCCTTGTTCTTTTTAGACCGACAAAACAAAGCTAGTTACCTTTAGTACCTGTTGTGTTTAATGTAATCCATCCATCCATTTTCCTACACCCTTGTCCCTTAATGGGGTCGGGAGGTGCTGGTGCCTATCTCCAGCTGGCGTTCCGGGCGAGAGGCGGGGTACGCCCTGGACAGGTCGCCAGTCTGTCGCAGTTGTGTTTAATGTAATTAAAGCAATAAATACGCCACATTTCTAATGCACCTTCCACCAAATAATTATAATTAATTTCCATAATTATCATCCAACCTATATTTTTGTTTTTATGATTACAATTCTATAGACAAGACTCTGCGGTCATGTAGTTTTATATCTAAATATATAACCCTTAATCTGAGTTCATTTATTAAATTTTTGTGGGGTGTCACTTGAGAACTGAACACACTATATATGTGTCAACTGGTTGTTTGGAAATGATGTCCTACCATTACAAAAGCATACACAAATCTAAATGTTTGGATTTGGCTTAATGCAGCTAAGAACCTAACTGTAACTATGTAATTTAGTTACAGTAGATAAGAGTCTGGTCTTATCTTCATGAATCTTGACTGACATGAATGTAGAAAATCGCATCATCTCCACTATAAGTGTGGTGGAGAATCTGTAATGCTGTGGGGTTCTTTTTCTTCCATAGACCCTTAAAAACTTTTTTAAAGTGAATGTCATAAAAATGAATATAAGTCTGGTCTCCTCTATCAGTAAACTAAAAATTGATCATCACAGATTCTGTCAGCCCTACAACACTGGTAAAGTCCAATCAACACTGCAATTGTTTGATAAAAGTAGAGTCAACTTTCTTATTCAAGTTAATTTTACAATTAAAAATCTGGATCTCTAGGAAAAGTGCTTTATTGTCTGACTGTATCATGCTCATTGTTTTTGTTTGGACCATTTTTTGACTTAGCCATTTTTCCTAACATGGAATGCAACATTACAGACAACAGCATAGATATTTTAGGTTTTCTAACAAAAACTCATCTGATTCAGTAAATGAAGCCCCTAGCTTCTTATATTGCAAGTTCCTGATTTGCAAATATTTGCTCTTATGAAGTTTCCTACCAGAAATGTCAACCCAAGTTTGAGTCACCAACTCGAGTCGCTCCTGTGTCGCAAAAACTGAAGACTTCCTGACATGACTTAGACTTGAAATTTGAGTTGGGCTTCTCATTTGAGACTCAAATCTTTTTAACAGTTTTTATCTCGTTTGATAAAGCACGAAAGGAAGCTGACATGTGAGTTTAGTTTAAAGACTGAGAGTGAATGTGCTGCTTTCGCCTGCTCAACTCTACCCTCTCAACTGGTGTCGACTTTCAAGCGTTTGCATAACTCATTAGCAACGCAGGTCCAACAAATCCTTGTGAAGCTAGTTATGGAGAAAAGAAAAACTGTTTCATGAAAGGCACATATCCAAAATATATTTTTGATATCTCATTTGGTTAACAGCTCCTTAATTTTGACAAGGACCAAATGAAATGATTTATCAACTTGGGTCGAGGCTAAATAAAGATATATCAGCAGTGTAAAGGAAGCTGGAAAGACTTAATTAAGACCTGGACACATCCCACAAAGTACCAAATAAATAAATACAACGCAACAATGTAAATAAAATTAAATCCCCAAAGAGAAACTAGAATGTTAAACAATAAACTCCCAGGGAGTTTCTAGAATGAGAGAGAAATCTCCATATTTTGGATCTGAACCAAACAGAACATCAGGTAACTCTAGGATTATGCCATTTGAAGCAGGTGTGCAATGCTTTGTTGAATCCCCCTTTTGATTTCATTTCAGTGTTCTATCTCCTTCTGTTCCCATTTGACATCATTTGTGTCGAATCTGGTGAACCAAAAACCAGACTGTTCCAGACTCTCACAGAACCAGCTTCTAAAATTTAAAAATGTGGTTAATAGCAGGTTATTTGTGGTGGAACAGTGGTTGGCAATTCAACAAGATGTTTTCAATAGATATATATTTTGAAAATTGCATGTTGTTATACTTGTCAAAAATTAAAAATTTGCTTGATGATTTGACAATCATTAATAGGAGAAATCCTTTGATTTAATATAAATCAATGAAAACTTTATATAGAATGTTCTTAAATTAGATTCCTGCATTCTCATAAAATAAGCATTAATTTCTCACAGTCATGACAAGTTCGGCAGGCAGGTTTCTCCTCTTTCACAAAGTTACTGCCATCAAACTTAAAAGTGGTATATTGTACATGCTAATGTAGATCTACAGTCAATGTTGCTGTGTAAAAGATGCACACATATGACAGTGTTTTTCTTGCGCTAACTAAATCAAGACAACCATTAGTAAGTTGTAGCTATAAGTGAAACATTTAATAGAAAAAAAACAAAAATATGTTTTCTGAAGCAAATTTTAAATAGGAAAAGTGTCTTTTTTTATCTGATTTGGGATGAGCTAATTCTGACATGATGCAATAGCCGACAAATTATTCTTCACTGCAAATTGACTTATTTATGATCTGTCACCATGTACAGTAGATAATACATGACACCCTGTGGCCATCTGTAATGACTAGAATGCATTACAGCAGCAGCTTTGTATTAAAAGTAACGAGAGAACTGCATGACCCCAAGACGAAATGTTACTGCTTCTTAATTCCTTCAACTCTGATGAGTGCAGTTATCTTCTGCCATCAAGTGGTATCAGTGTCAAAGTGCAGCTAACTTTTGTTCAAAACCTGTCACAATAATTGAGTTTATATTTAAACCATATACGTTTTTCTTTAATTTGAAAAAATCATTTCAAAATTCTTTATTGCTAAATTTTGGATTAGTTTTTAGTTTTTTGACTACTAATCTACATTAATCAGTGTGGCACATATAAAGGATTAGAAATGCTTTTTTAAATAGTAAAACTGCATAAAAGAAGAGTTCACAAGTTCAGATCTAGCTTAAGATTTAGCTGCATATGCAAAGCCTTCACTCAACTTTTACACACTTACTATGAAAGATTCCCATTTATAATAATAATAATAATAATAATAATAATATAATAATAATAATATACTGTTTTAAAATATGTGTTACTCTGCAACATAAATGCTACTTATTTTGCTGTAAAAACTGATTTAAACAAAGCAAGTAAACTCCCAGCGCATCTCAGAGCAAAACGTTAACAAAGACTTTGAAATAGAATCCTTTGACGAACAGTTGTGTTCATGCTGTATGTCACTAATGAACTGGAATGCTCTGGATAGTGAGGAAAGGGGGTCTTGTGTGCATCTATTTAAAAGTCAGTCAGAGAACACCCGAGGACGGCTTATGTAACACATTTATTTACAAGCTGGTTCTGTCTCTCTCTCACTCTCACTCTCACATATTCTCTGCCTGGCATCACACAGCAACTGTTTTCCGTGAAAAGAATGTGGTTAATGCTGACCTGAAGTAGAAACACGGAGAGCAGAATGAATCTTATCACGGTAGCTAAAATGTGCTGGAACAAGTTGTCATCAACCAGTGGTGACAAATAAACATTTGCCCCACATCAGAAGCAGCAGGGGGAGCTGTGGAGATTATATTCAGTCTTCCAGGCCAGTACTCACAACATATTCATTGTCACCCTAAAACAGTGGAGGAAATGCTTAGATTGTTCAGCCTTAACAAAAAATTGAGCATAATATGGTCAGACTTAATAAATAAAAGACTTTTACATTGACCAATCAATGACTTCCTAATTCCATTTGTATTAAACATGAAATGACAAGAATATCCATCACCTATAGTTACTCTTTAAAGATATGAAGACAAAAGAACATGCTATGTAAAATGGCTACTTCCTGATCTCCAGTAAACAAAGTGATTAAAAACGTTAAAACAACTGGAATGTGGTTGGTATGTGGTGGCACTGGAATGTGCCACCACATACAGGGCGAGGACGATAATGCAGGTAGTACAAACATGTAAATCATGCCACACCCCAGGAAAGACTGGCGTCATGGGTGACCAAGTTTTTATAGCAACTAGTACAAGCTAACAAAACGTATTTCCTGTCCAAGGATTCAGAATCTGCTAAATACTGCTGGTACAACAATGCACTTTAGTCAGAATTATTCAAAAGTTCAGCAGTGGATTCATGCAACACAGTTTCATTTTATCTTGGCATTGCTGGCAGATTACTATCCATTTTGTCTTTTGTTGTTGCTGTTGAAGTTTTTCATGGTTTTGCTCATTCCAAACGCTGCACCATAAATGCTGCTTAGTTTCAAAGTACATACCTGCAAGGTCAAAACCTAAACACTGCAATGAGACTCAGCTGCGTCTCAGTTACTGACACTTTCTATGTTTGCTCCTTATGTCTTAATATCTCTTTCATCACATCAGTATTTCACGCCATAAGTTTAAGTGAAACCCACTGGCTGTAAGTAAGGAGATCAGGATCTTTTCAACACAGTTACATGAAACTATTCAGCAACGACAAGGCACAGCGGGGTGGGGGGCTCAATATGTCAGAATGGTGAATCCTACAAAGGCAGAGATGCCGCTTGGGAAGGGATACTCTGAAAGGGTTGGGGGCCCCGATGGAGAAGGGCGGGTGGGGATGCTAAAGATGAGAGATCTGTCACTAAGCTGCTGTCAGTGCTCGTAAAGTTTCTGATTTGTTACAAATAATTTTTATTTTATTTGGACAAGCAAGTTAAGGCCACTTTCTTTTCAGAGTAATCAGAGCTACATAAAATCCAAGCAAACAATTATGTTGTGCAAGATCAACCCAAATATTACTAATTGTTTTCAAAATCAAACTATGTGAAAAATCTGGGTGAGTTTCCAAATAAGAGATCGCTCTAAATGTAAAACACACGCTCCTACATTTCAGCTTCCTCTTACCAAGCTACTGTATTTCTAAATGTGGACTCAAAACAGCAGCTAATTATGCAAGCAGCACATTTGCTGCTTGTGACACGCTGTACAGTCGTAGCTCCAGACTAATGCCACCAGAGTAACACTGGATGAATGGAAAACTTGTGACCCAATGATAAGCATTGTGTGCTGTTTTTGTCTTCCTCCTCAGTTAAGAGTAGCTCAGCAGCATCAGTCTCATTCCTGAACAGGTTTCCTTTCCTGACAGACTCTCATCTTACAGCCCAACCTTTTCCTAACCGTGGAGATTTCAGTGATTCCCTGACTGAGTACAGTTCAGCCTCTTGCTGAAACCAGTGGCAGACCAATCAGCTTCCACTTTCCTTCTTCTGTGATTGGTCTCTGTAATGAAGAAATTTGAAGCATGATAAGCATTAAAACCTCATATACAATGGGTTCTGCTTGTTGTAATATATTACAAGACTCCAAACAGTAGTGCAGTCATTTGTATTAATCAAGCTCATTGTGTCTCTTTCAGTGAAATACAAATGACCAAATACTTTAAATACAAAATGTAAGAATTAAACTTTAGTAGCGAAATATGTGGTTTTACTTTCTGGGTTTACAAACGAAAAAAATAGTTGTAAATCTGAAAGGACAACTTTTGAAACTTTACAAAAAGTATTACACCTTGTCCTGTCAATGATAGCATAATGTACAAAGCTGCATAACATATACTGAAAAAGTTTACACCTACAAAACTGGAGGAAACTTTCTGTTTGCTGCAATGTTCTTTGCTTGTACACAAAACCTTGTGTGGCATTGTCCAACATCATGGTGTAAAATCTCAGTAGCAGCTGTGAAAGCTGACAACATATCTAAAGTTTGACTGACAAAATTCAGTAAAAAAAACATGGCAGATTTCATTCAATCACTGACCGTTTACCTTGCAGCAATCCCTGTACTGAGCATGCACACGGTGACAACGAAAAGGAAAACTCTTCTTAAACAGGAAGAAACTAATCTGAATAACTGAATTCAAATCAGTAAGAGTGACTGGAGTTCCATAATAGTCTCCTGGGACGTCAATAACTGGGGATTCATTCCTCACTTAGCAAAACATGTCTTCACAGGAACTCCCCAGTGTTCTCTTTTACTCTCACCTTAGTTGGTAAACAGGCACCAGGGGTGCAAGTGTTCACCATGACAGCTGACAGACTGTCTGAACTGGAAACAGTGCGAGAGACAGAGTATAGGTCAGTTTTTTTCCGGTGCTGACAGATGGGGGCCGGTATATAGGCGCCAGCGCTTTGTCAGCTAGCCAGGATCAGATAGAGCTGTGCTGAGATGTGGAAAATTATGAGCTCAGTCTGTGGATTCAGACAAGCCTCAGTAGGCCTTTGCATATCAACTTGTTTGTCAGTTCTTCCTCTTTAACTCTTGGGAAAAGCACATGTGCTGCTAGTTCCATCTTCCACAATAGTTTTCTTCTCCATAAACACCACTGGGGTGACACGGGGATGCCCTGCTTCCTTGTTTTCATCCAATGGTTTCTCATTCTTCACATTGCAGTCATGCCTTTAATGCATAAAATGAATTTAAGCACACTTTAAACCTATAAGCACGTGTTTTATTAAAACATGGGTAAAAATAGTACATGAAGGATTCACAGTACACTCTTAGAATTGGAAATATGCAGCGGCAGATGCATCAATATTGTTTTGCTGTGCTGACGCATAGAGTGATTTGAACCAGTCAGTGATGTGAACACACTGGAATTCATTTGGGTTCCTAATGCTTATGTGATCCGTTGAGGTCCAAAGTCTCACACAGACAAACACTTGGTTCCTTTTGTCTCACTTTCATAAGGGTTTCCACTTGGCTAGAAACTGTGTCAAATTTAAAATGTCCAACTTAAGAATTTATTTTCCACAATAGTTTGCAGCTACGTTTAAGATGTAGCTGCAAAGTTAATGACTTGAGTCTTTGATAAGTTGACTGAGTTGATTATACACACAATTTGGGATTCAAAAAAATTTGTTGAATTTGAATTAAACTGAACTGGCTAATGTTATTTGAAGTAGAATGCAGGGGAGCCTATTCCACATACAAAAATAAACCATTCAACAGAAAACTTGTTTAGGTCAAACTCATAGAAATGTTGTTGTTTTTAATTTGGTGGTTTTGCACACCCCCTTTCTGATATAGCCCTGGTGAACTACCCACATGGCCCATATCAAAAAGTGTAATTCGTGAGGAGTTGCTGATGAACTGCATTAGATTGTCTCCAATATTTTAGACCAGCATGAATTTTGTTTTGAGTTTATTTTTGTACAACTGGACATGAATTGAACCAGTTTTCTTGCAAAGAGCTTTGACACAATGTTTCATATGAATTGCCGCTATAAATAAAATTAACTAAATGCAATTAGACAACACACTGACACAGCTGATGAAACTCTCAATTATCCCCTTGGGGATCGTCTGTTCTTTTTATGTAGGCAGGACATTTTTATTTGTTTGCTTTACTTCTTATATGGCATCATGTTTCAGGCCCAGATTCCAGGGATTCTGACACCTGTCTGAAGGGCTTTTCAAGTAGCTCAAATGTCACATAGCTAGCCCACCTACCTAAGCCCCCCTATCAATCCCCAGCTGCACACCCGAGCTCAGAGCTCTTATCACTGGCCACTCAGCTTCTGACGTCCACAGAGGGCTGCTCTTTCATTTAGGGAAGAGCCACCTGCTATTCTTATAACTCAGCTTTGTCGTGCGGCATTTCAGGGATAGATTCATGACCTCCATCCACATCCCTTCTTCTGCCTCCACAATGGCTCTTCTTGCAGTTTCCTTCATATGAAGCAGAACCAGTAGATTTAGGTAGTCGCGAGCACTTCAGCACCAGTCATGAGCTCCACCCTGGTTAACTCTTTAGCCAAAGTGTATGATCCCAATCCTCTTCACGGTCAGAAGCTTTCGGCGAGGAAGTTCTCCCTGAATGGATCAGACCGGTTCCAAGCTTCATCCTCCTCCTTTGCTCACCACGACGCAACTCTCCGCTGCATGGAGAGCAGGATCGACTCCCTCAGCTCCCAGATGGAGCACCTGCTCATAATGCAGCAGACCGTCCTGACCCGGCTGGATGGCCTGTCTCAGGACGTGAGAGGCATGGGACGGGATGTGGCCTCGTCCCACGAAGGGAGACGTGGCTCGGGGATCGAAGCGGTTTGCAGGGAGCTGCGAGGGGCTGTGGAGCGCATAGAGAGTCAGGGGCGGCGGCTGGAAGGGGTAGAGAAGCTGGTGGAGGGAACTCAGCAGGTGATCTGCTTCATTGGGGAGGTGGTAAAGAGCTCCAAGCTGGTGGAGCTTTTATTCAAGCAGCCTGGAAACAAAACCAGCAGGAAGGTGAGAAAATGAATAAAGATTTCTAGGTACTGCAGAAGGAACCAGTATGACACAGCTACTTAAACTTAAAATATGGTTAAAATCGGATCCTGAATGCCTTTAAGTTGTCTTTTTCTGGTCTTAACTCTTTATTGTTTCAACTGTTCTGCTCCTGAACATGTTGTTTTCAGTAATGTTAAGTAGTTTTCCTTTGTGCAGAGATTGTGGTGTTTTTTTTTAATTGCTTAGGTGTAGCTGATAGGAGTCAAACTTGTTATCACACCCAGACACTCATGTTTTTACTATCAGTGAATGGGCTGTCAACTGCAGCTGGATGCAATCACTGCAAAGCCTGTCTGGTCTCTTCTGACTAGGTGATATTATTGCAACGACAGATCAAATGATTGTGGTGTGCTGGAACAGAATGTACCCGAGTGTGTGTTATCCTCTAGGGGTGAAACAATAAGAACCCTACAAGATGTTTACTCTCATGTGTGTTGTTCAGAGGCTCCTTCTGGTACAATAAACTCTTTTCTGGGCATAATCCAGCACTTGTGATGCTTCTGAAAGTTTACATTTTCTGTTCCAGATATATCACTGAGAAACCAGGTTGCTGTGACATGCTTTTTGTGGCAGAATATGTGACCTTTCCTCTTAAACGGGGAGACATCCACTAAGCATAATATGAACTTCGAGTTATGAGGCACCACAGCAACAAAACAAACACTATGTCTTGGCATCCCGCTGTTACGCAAACAGAAACAAGCACCTTTACTATTTGAAACTTGTTGACATTATAAATATTACCTTCCTTTCATTAACCTTTGTGCCATTACTCAGATGAACGTGACACATGTTTTACAGTATTGTATTTTTTCTCTTTTTTTCCCAAAATAAAGGCAAAGGATGACAAGGACAAAGCCAAGCAGAGTGTGAAGGGTGGGAAAGCCCAGAAGAAAAGGAAACCTCAGGATTCATCAGGTAAAGATAAACTTGATCTAACAAACTTTATCTAACTCCTGACCACAGAATAATACAGTTAGATAATTAGCTGGAAGGCAGATAAAGTGGATGTTTTTTTAAAACCAAAATGACAAAAGTGAAACAGGAAAAGCTACTGACAAGTATTGATAAGTGCAGAAAATTAAAATTGTATTTAATGATACAGGGATAACCCTCCTCACACTTTCCAGAAACATCTTGATGTTCCCACTGCTCATCCACAAATAGGATACATTGGTTAAAATACTTTTAATGTAAAATCCTATTAAAATGATGCTATTTAAATTTTATTTTTTGTATGGCTTTATCTATATTTGGGGTCATTTGAATTTATGGACCTAAATTTGCTAATTAAATTTGATGATGAAATGATAATCTTTGCAACCTAACTAAATGAAATTTTTATCTTTAGTTTTGGAAAATTACTGATAAGCTCTATAAGCTAAAATTATTCTTAGTCTCCGATATTTTCTTTGGCATGTGAGGACAATAACATGAATGGTTAGGTAAAAGCTGTTATTCTTCATGTATTCATTTAACCTCTTAAATAGAGGAAAACACATTTTCAGTCTAAAAACTGTGTATTTCCAGTGACTATGAGTAAAAACAGTGAGATAGTACAGCTGACACATTTAGACTCTATCTAGAGTGAATTCTATTGCCTGAAATAATTTTAAGACTGTTTTTCTGTATGGTAGAATGCAAAATATAGAAATGTTTCCACTGATGTGTTGTAAAGAGATTTCAGGTCTCATCAAGATCCAAATAAATAAGATATTAAAAGAAATGTTTGCGGAATCTCAAAGTTTTGATAGGTGAAAAACACAACAGTTTTATTTGTCTGTGATATAAACTCAACATAACATAATATCTTTTCTTTTGGGTCGTTGTTTCTACTCCAGATGCTTCCACTCTGAGTGAGTCAGCCCTGAAAGAGCAAGTTGAAAAGCTCAACAGGGAGAACGTGGATCATTCCCATGTAAACACAGAAGCCAACTTACAGAGTCAGGAAGATCCAGGAAGTGGGGGGAAAAGAAAAGAGGAGCCAACGAAGCTGATTCTTAGTCGGTCACATGCTCCTTCAAGCCAAACTCTGGACGAAAGCAAGGAAAACAAGAATGAAGACGATGAGGGGGATGTCTTTGACGAGACAGATGCAGAGGAAGAGGAGCAACAGACAGAGGATAACAATGAAGAAAAAGGCAGGAAATTGGCTGACGATATAAAGAAAAGACTTAAAGGAGAAACAGAGGAACCATCAGAAAATATTATTTCAGACATGAGCAAGACGTCCCAGGAAAGGTACTCCTATTCACCTGTTTTTGCTGTTGCTCAAGCTTAAGTCTTCCATACAGAAGGAAGTATACAAGAAACACTAAGGTAAAAAAAATAAAAATAAAGTAAAACAAAATTTGACAGCATTCTTTGATTTTTCTTTGCAAAGCTCTGAAGACATTGGAGATGGAGCCACAGCAGGAAAACGTCGTGTCACAGAAGAGGACCTGGTTAAAGAAGACCTGAAGAAGAGCCGAGTAGAGAACAGCTCAGTGGAAAATGCTGACAGCCACGCAGTGGAGGACTCAAAGTCTGATGAAGCAAAGGCAGAAGCTAAAGAAGGTGGAGACTCTACAGTACAGGATTTTAACCTTGGTGAGAATTTAGAGGACATGAAGGGACTTACATAAAATCACACTGTGGGAACAAGTGAAATCTATGATTTAAAAAAAAACACATTGCAGATAATAATATTATTGATTTCGATTTGATTTGATTTCATAAGATTATATCAGATCAGAAAAGCCTCTAAGCTCTGGGCAGACAGAATGCATGTTGTCAAGGGGGCCAGCACAAAATAGCCACCACACATTTAAGATGTATTTTAATAAAACATTTTTGAAAACTCACATTAGACTACCTTGTAAGCCCAACTTGTGTTAGGCTCACATGAATCCCTATGAAGTACACAGCTAATTGTGATTGTAATGTGAAA
Source organism: Poecilia picta (assembly GCA_033032245.1). Taxonomy (NCBI): domain Eukaryota; kingdom Metazoa; phylum Chordata; class Actinopteri; order Cyprinodontiformes; family Poeciliidae; genus Poecilia; species Poecilia picta. The sequence continues at coordinate 22,963,681 of CM065356.1, read as the reverse complement.
CAATTTTGCTGTGCATTGAATCAAATGAATTTTCTTCATTTGCTCCAGTTCAGTTTTTTTATGCCTAAATGGTACTTAAGAGAAATGAGAAAATCTCAACGTGGAAGACGTTTGCCTGACTTCTCTGACTGTGGTTTCTATTCCACAAAGACACACCTTGTTATTTTAGTTTGCATCATTTCACCTGGCATTCCTGAGGTTTTGAAGCAGATCTCATGCCATAGCCCGGTTCCACCAGAAGACATCAGTCATGCAGCTTATAGGGCAGTTAATGAGTCACATGCATGCTGCTATTTTCATCCATGTTTCTAGGCACTAAGGCCTCTTCCTCTGCCTCTGCTCTATCTTTGGCATTCATTACAAAATGACTTCCATATCCATTATTCATCTTGTGTTTCTTTTTTTGTCCCTTTTGTTTCCTTTCCCCAGATGCAGGCCCTCCTCCAACCGCTCCTTTCGATCACCGCATTGTGACGCCCAAGCCCCATCAGATAGCCACCTATTACACTATAAACAGGGATGAAGTTCTGGGCGGGTGAGTGACAAGCACAAAACCGCCAGCTCTCATTAACGAATAATAATTCTTTAGCTATTTTCACTCTGCCCAGGCATTTAGATGCTTTAACCTACCATAATGAAATAATAGAAGGTTTAACAGAGATGCCTAACAGTTTTTATGAAGACATATGTGCTGCCCTCTAAAGGGCAATTGCCCCCCAAGGGGACACATGCGAAATCGCATACCTTTCCAATGTAATGAACTGATGATAAATCCAATCTCTTAAAGTGAAGATGACTTCTCTGCAAAACAAGGCATGTCTACAATTTCTGGATCATTTATTTAGACATAAACCCAATTTTAAAGCGATAGATGCAATGTATGTATATGAATTGTAGATACACCAGTCGAGCATTTAAATTTTAAATGCTTTTTTTTTTAAACCTCAAAAACAGTCCAGCAATAAATATCTTCTTGAGAACTTTAGAAAGAAACATTTGGGATGACATTACATTTATATTGTAGTTAAATCAAATTGTCCAGATTGTCAGTCTTCTACTTTTAATGTCAGGTATTTTGTGTCTATCTATTAATACGTTTGACTCAGTTTGTTTCCTTTAATTAGGGGACGTTTTGGACAAGTCTACAAGTGCTTGGAGAATTCATCTGGACTGACACTCGCTGCCAAAATCATCAAAGCAAAGAGCCAGAAAGAGAAGGTGCAGAAATGATCAGCCTGTTAATGTTGAATATAGTACAGAATATACAGTCACTGTATGTGACTCTGTGTGGCGTCTTTAATAGTGAGTAAGTCTAGGAGTTGTTTTTCATTGAATGTAAACTAATAAAATACAGAATATTTGTAGAAATGCCTCTCCCGTATTTAGAATATTTAACTTTTCGTCATCTAAAAGTGAGTGAATTCACAACGGCTGTGTGGACAGGCGTGCTGCTCAGATTAAGTGTCTGATCAGAATGGAATTTGATAATTTGATTTTCCAAATCTGCATAAAAAATAAAAATAAAATATAATGTGAAAATATATTTTCTGAGTATCTGAGTTTGAAAAGCTACATCATTTTGAAATCCAAATTGCAACAGACAAGTGAATGACTGTTGCAAATGAACAAAGAAGGTGCAAATATTCCTGCATTACCTGTTTATCTGCCTGTCTGAACAGATATAATATGATTCAGTGTGTACAGCTCACACAACTCGTTTTTTTCAAACAGCAGGATGAAAAACTGTTTACTCTGTAGTAAGCATAATTTAATTAGACAATGACTTTAGCTGTTGGACAGTTCACAGATTATTATACTATTATATGTAGTTGATGAAATTGAAAATAGTAACAATATTCTCTTTGTTATCGAAGCTTATAGATGTTTGGTGTTCGCTAAAGCAAAGTGATATCTGTTAGGTTCCTTGTGTGATTCAAGTTGCTAAAAGTCATAAATGTCATAAGGCTTTTCTCTCTAATTAGCATAAAGGTTTTTGGATTTATGACACCCAATGTCATAAAAAAATTGTTTTAATGTTGAAAGCCACATATGACTTCAATGAAATTGTGATTCCCAAATGGTTGCTCCCTTGTGTTAGTGATCATTTCATGTCTTCCTTCTCTGGAAATGAAAAGATGACTAAAATTATGTAACGTCAGAAATATATTTTTTGAATGATAATTTTAATCCCTTTAGTTAGCTCTATTTTGCTATGCATACTTTGAAGTCAACATTTGCTGCTTTTTAATAATAAGACATATTGATACTTAATAGAACAGGACCAGATATCCAACATTCTAGAACACATTTCCATAATGTGTTTGTAGATATGGCAGCATAAGTGAATGACATTACCTTCTGAAGCTACCAGTAAACTGCTATGAATATAACTTTTATTCTAATGACAGAAAGATGATTGGTTTTTGGATGTTTGTCTCTCAGGAGGTGGTAAGGAACGAGATCCAGGTGATGAACCAGCTGAACCATGCCAACCTGATTCAACTCTACGCTGCTTTTGAGTCGCGGAATGACATCATCCTGGTCATGGAATAGTAAGTCTGTTGTGGGCCATCTCTTTTGAGTGCTTTTAATGGAACAGAGTTTCCAGCTCTCCATGGCTGTAACTGAGTTTGTTTCTCCATGCTGCAGTGTGGAAGGAGGAGAGCTGTTTGATCGCATCATCGATGAGAACTACAACCTAACCGAGTTAGACACCGTGCTGTTCATCCGTCAGATCTGTGAAGGGCTGCAGTACATGCACAAAAATTATATCCTGCATCTTGACCTCAAGGTAAATGTGCTTAGGATTTTATATTCCCGTAACATACTTATATGTTACTTGTTTTTTACGTTAAAAACTGTTCTTTCCAGCCAGAAAACATTCTTTGCGTCAACAGAGCTACAAACAAGATCAAAATTATTGACTTTGGCCTGGCAAGGAGGTAAGAAATAGAAAGCTATCTGATCTGTTGCAAGTTTTATTCAATGTTTGCAATGCTAAAATGTTTGTTTCTAAAAGGTATAAACCCAGGGAGAAGCTAAGGGTCAATTTTGGAACTCCTGAATTCCTCGCTCCTGAAGTCATCAATTATGAGTTTGTTTCATTCCCAACGGACATGTGGAGTCTTGGAGTGATCACATACATGCTGTAAGTCAGAAATGCTCGGTCACATGCACTTATAACTTGCTGCATCACAGACTGGCCTCCAGGAAAAAAATATTCCAGGAATCCAGGCAGAAAATTGAGGAAATTGCAGCACTGCAAGGTACCATATCCCAAACCTCTGTGTCCTGTTTGTCCAGGCTCAGTGGCTTGTCTCCGTTTCTGGGGGATGACGACAATGAGACACTCAACAACATTTTGGCCTGTCAGTGGAACTTTGAGGAGGAGGAATTTGGAGACATTTCCGAAGAGGCCAAAGATTTCATCACCCGTCTGCTGGTGAAAAGCAAGAGCTGGAGGATGAGCGCGACAGAGTCTCTCAGACATGCCTGGCTGTCCGACCGAAATTTGCACTATCGACTACATCAGAAGGTAAAAAAACACATATGTATTTAATCTGGGGGAACATATTATTACAGTGCTGCAATGCATGATGCTTGTTTTTATTATTTTGTATACATCTTCATTGTAGTTATAGAAAAATATGTAAAGAATTCAGCATGTGAATTTCAGCATACTTTGAAACAGAATTCAACTGAAATTTGATGATAGCACTGTGGATTTTCTATTTGCAGAAAAACAAGTGCCACTCCTCACATGCTCCACCTCCAGAGAGCTAAACAGGTGAGTTTTCTCCCTCTGACATCATTTAGATATTTTCTATAAAAGGCAAATTACAGTTTCTAACCTCTTTCTTACCCTGCTTTCGTTACAGTTTTGCTTTCAGAAACAACCAGGCCCTTGGTTTGCCTCGTGACACTGTATGGCCCTGGGGCCCATCACTGGACCAATACTGCTGCACCTGAATTGCCACTAGATTATTACTCTCTGCCTCACATCTTTACCTTTGCGTAGCTGCACACTATTTAGGTCTGAACTTTAAAAGCTGTCCGTATTGTGTACTTGCAAAGTTATTCAAAGAACTTTGACTAAACCAGTGAGGATTTTTTTTCTTATTACTTATTTTTTTCTTATTACTGCCAAGGTAAAACCCTGCAGGATGTGTAACTTTGATACCTACCCTGTGCCAATGAAAAACTGTTCTTTTAGCACATTTTAATAGGTAGATTGCTTTACTTTTTTTGCAAGCGTTGGGGTGCTTTGCACACTTTTGCTCCCTTAAGTTAACAAACAAATTTGAAAAAGTTATTTTCTTTTTATAAATTCATGTGTTTCTTTATCTTATTTTGTAAGTAGTATAATAATGTTATTTCTCTTCAAGGCAATTTGAAATCTAACTCTGCCAATTCATGTTGTGTATATATTGTGGTATTGCATAAAAGTCTCCTTTAAATATGAGTAAATCTCAGCTTTAATGCCCCATGTATATCACTGTTGGTATTTTTCACTGTAGACTGCATTGATCTGAATGTGCATTCATCCCACCTGCTTGTTTGGCTTTGGCAGTTTGGAGTACCCAGCTCACCTTCCATGAAGGCAAAATGAAATACATGTTACTACCTAAGACTTCTACTTGTTTATGACTGAAGTGAAATCTTATGTTCATTTATTTACTGGTTCAGCGCCAGATTGTACTTGAAGTGCAAATTTTTTCTTCAATATGTGATGTTTTTATTTCAGAGGACACAAATGTGGTTTCACGTAGTCATGCACATACATTTAAAGTATAATGCACAGCTTAGTGTGGCGGAGAAGCAAGACACTGAGTTGTTGGATGATTTATTTTGAATTTTAAGACTTTGTGTTTTGATTATGTGTTTATTTGAATTTATGATACCTTTTTCAAGACTTCTTGTGAAATGTTGAGATTTAAATACAGCAAATGTAGGAAATAAATGATACACACAAAAAAAATTAATTTTGCAGAAATTTATTTTCTTAATCTTTTTAAAAGAATCAAGACTTTGATGTTAATGTTGCTCATCAAATGCAATTGGATCGTGATAAAGTGCAACTTTCTTCATAAAAGCAGGAATGTATAGTCTGTAACATTCAGATGTTCATAACAATTCAAAGTAGGAAACATATTGCCAATAAATGTAGATGTATTGAAGCACAGGTGTCAAACTCGAGGTCCACTTAAAAAATCTGGTCTGCCATAGCAGTTTCTGTGGTTCAGTAAGGTGCCACATAAACAGATTTAAGATAACAGTTATGTCCTTGAATATAATTTTAATCAAACCAGTTGTCATTTGTATAGAACCAAATTACATCAATGTAGAAATATGTTAAAAATTGTTACATTTCAAGAAGTACTAATTGAACAGAAAAATAAAAGAAATTTTAATGGCTGTTTATATCAATACATTCTGTCACTGATAATGACAGAATTTACTGATATTCTGTCATTATACATTCTGTCATCATTAATCAATACCATATAAATGCCTTGATGCCATATCAAATACATCAATGACCTTGATATGGCCCAAGCTACTCCTCTATACTGGCACTATTTTTTACAGAAGAATATTAAAAAAAAGAAAGAAAAGAGAAAAGAAAAAAGAAATCTGACTTTGTGCTTATATAAAGACAAATAAAGTGACAAATCTGAGATTACAGTCAGAATAGTTATTATGTTTCCAATGTCCCTGTTGATCTTTCATACACACCCTACAAAATATGACTGATTTGTTAAATTATCAATCCCCTAGACCCAGCAGTGACAGCAGTACGGCTGCAGTTAATCCTCCCTTCCATTCGGGGCGCTATGATAACCAGCCTTTCCGGACACAGGCCTCTTAAAGCTCCCTCCCACTTGCTGGCTTCTGATTGGTTTGCGTCACAGGTTTACGGATGCTGAGGAGGCTCGCTGGTTCTCGGGCTGCTGCCAACAAGAACTCGCCTTCGTTTGGTTCCAGCGGCTGTATTTTTGGTTCAGCGACCCGTCAGGACTTGAGAAGGAGATGGCTCTGTGCTCCGACGCTGCAATGGCGGGCTCCTCGGCAAACGGAGAGATTGTGAAGAAGAGGAACGTGGCTGTCATAACCGGCATCACCGGCCAGGTAACATCCTCCTCCTGCAGCTGGAGGCTCTCAGCCACTGAGTTGTCTGTGAAAGATGCGTTAAAGTGATTTTTTCCCCCTCAGGGATTCTCTGTATGCTTATGTTGACGTTCTCTTCGGAAAGTCGTATTTCCGTGGTTGCGTGTCTTGTTTGAGGCTCTCTGAGCGTTTTAATGTCGGAGTGCAAGTTTTAACTGTAGGTTTCTAGTTACATCACTTGGCGTGTCACTTCCAAAGAAGGCTCTGACGAACAAGGAAATGATTGTTGTCAGTGCAAACTCCAGCCGGTCACAGAACAGCCCGGATGGGATGGGAACAGGTTTACCGGTTTGGTTGTGGGGTGGAAGTGTGGTTGAAAGCAAACTTAAAATATATTCCAAAAGCAATATACTTAAGGCACGTGCTTATGTGGAAATTCAAATTGTTCCTAAATCCGAAAAATAAAACTACAGTTCATTTTAGAAAGTGTCATTTTCTAAAATGAACAGTCATTGAAAAGAAGACGCTGTAAAAAAAATAGATAAATTAAAAGTAAAAAAAAAAACAAAATCAGTAAAAATAAATAAAAAAAAACAATTAAAAACACACTTAAAGTTGGTAGATATGAACCAACAGCATGTTCAAGAAGCAAATAAAGTCTCTTGATTAAAATTATTCACCGTGTTTCAAATAGGGCTGTAGTGATACAATAATCTCACGATACCATACACAATATTCTGCCCACGATAAGATATATATATTGCGATATTCGGCGAACGATACAATTCAATACACTTATGCGATTTTCTGAAATATTTTAGAGAGACAAGAGTGATTTTGGTGATATTTTGTGACTGTTATAAAGTTGGATTGAATTAATTTAACTGAAAACTTTTAAAAAGCACCAACTACACAATACCTGGCTTTGGTTGGACACTAGAGGTGTGCCGATCGGTCACCGATCATAATCGACCGATTTCCGTGAAATCGGTGATGATCGGGATCGGCCGATCATTGGCTCTGTTACCGATATCGATCACCTGCATCTCATTTCTCAGCCTGTCTGTCCAGCTGGTCTCGTCTTTCCTTCACTGCGCAAACGCGCAGCAACAAATCCTAAGCGATGTGGAACTATAACGCACTGAGTGAATGGGGACGTTTGCGTGTTGCGGCGGAACATTGAAGCAGGTCAAAATGCATCAACACGACCAAGCTAATAGACATAAAAACAATGACGGAGTTTGGCTACATCGAGGCTCAGTGCAGTAAAAAGACATGGAGGATCAGACAGCAGGTAAAGCAGCACAGCTACAAACACTCACCTGGATTAGCATGACGGTCAGAAAGCTAAACTAATAACCTGTAAAATGATTTAAGTCTTGGAGCTGCGATGTAAGATGTTGGTTCTGCTGTTGAACCGCTGCTACGTTACAGGTAGTAATATTTAATATTTAGTAATATTTGACACGGAGCCGCTTCTGCTCCACCTCTGGCTCTTTGCATTATTTAGCTTCTTCAGAGCCTCATATGTTATCAGTCTGTTAAAGATAGTATTATTGATAGCAGTTCAATTTGCACAATGCCTGTTTTATTTAGTTTTCTTCTTGGAAAAGTTATTAAAAACAAGTTTTTGTCTAAATTAAGGTGAATTCATGGTTCCTTTTTCTACATAATGTAACGGTAGTGTTTATGATAAAAAAAAAAAAAAATAATTATGTGATCGGTATCGGGGATTGGAATCGGCGATCGGCCCTCAGGGGTGATCGGTATCGGGAGAAAAAAAACCTGATCGGCACTTCCCTATTGGACACAGACGTAAAGTCGACAGCTGGACAAAATTAATCAAAGAAGAGGGGAGAAACATGTTTCTTTTAATATAAACAGTACACACTGTAGCTTACATGCATTTGTAAAGTAAATAAAATGCACCAAGTACCTGCTGTGAATAGTTTGATACCTTTTAAACCTCAACATCTGAAGGAATCACTTTAAGCCTGATGACTGGTGAAGCAAGCAATGAGTGAGAAAGGTGACAGTTGGATGTTACGATACTTGCAGATGAATATTGATTTTTTTTCTAGGAAAGAAAATATCGATATATATATATATCACGATATCGATATTATTATACAGCCCTAGTTTCAAAGTGAGAACACTCCAGCCTGATATTGTGTTGTTCAGATTGGAGTCAAATTAAATACCTGATCCGTTGAGACGTGGACTCCACTAGACCCCTGAAGATGTGATGCTGAATCAGGCTCCAGGTGTTCGCATTAGATTCTTAAAGTTGTGCTGAAGTTGATCATCTTCAAACAACCTGTTTGTGTTCTGATACTTTTTTGGAAGAACTAGACATTTTAGTTGCTTCTCTGATAGGTTTTGATATTGTGCGGCGATTGGCCAATCTTGAAACTAGAACATCACCTTAATTATTTTCTAACACTAAAAAGTAAGTGACCACTGCACTTTTGAAATTATGTTAAATTGTCTTGTGACTTAACTGCTAGTAGTAGCAATTCAGAATAGCCTCTCAATTTCCCATGTAAAAAGGAAAAAAGAAAACATTTCTGGTTTACTGAGTCAAATAGAAATCTGGTGTCCAAAGTGCGGCTTGGGGGCCGTTTATTTTCTTCTAAATGATTTCATGCGGCTCCTGAAAACAATTTCTCTCGTGTTAACTCCATTTCCAAATTCACTCGTAAATAAAATCACAAACATCTCGCCAAATTTTCTCAAAAATTTGAAGAAAGAGGGACTCGCGTCCCATTCCCTAAAACTTTATTCTTGCCCTATAAAAAGAAAATCAAATCAGAAAACTAGCAATTTGCAATTCTCCTCAGTAATAACTGAATTGTTTGAGCCACTTCTTTATGTTTTGGATTCTCAACTTTGTTTGCTTTCCCTAAAATTGTGCACGGTTTGTTTAATATAAGGCAGGTAAAAATAAAAAGGCAGTTTTAAATATTCCATTTTTTAAAATAAGTTCTTACTTGTGGTGATTTTAAATCTCATGGCAAAATGTTAGGTCTTATTTCAAGGGGGTATTTGTGTTAGTCTTTTGTTTGGGGCATTGGAAGCAGCTCAGTGTCAGATCACTGTTAGAGGTGTGGCCATTTCACCAAGCTTTCCCACCATGAAAAACTATACTTTTTCATTCATTCATTCATCCATTGATCCATTCATTCGTGCATACATGCATCTATTCATGAATTTCACAATATTATTGCAATCGGAATGTGTCTACTCTAACAGGCTTTTATTTGGAAGCATTGAAGCTAATGTATGATCTTGTGTGCTACTGGATGGTCCAATTTCAGTATTGCACAATGAAAATGCTTGCAGTTTAAAACCAATATGTATGTCGCATATCCTTAAAGAAAATAGTCATGGCAAAATATATAATAATTTAAAACTGTACAGGTAACGTGAAAAATATTGTCCTATTTTTTTCTTTTTTAAAATAAGTCAATACAACAATAAAATGTTAAATTTACTGTATGATGTAGTTTAATTTTATTTCCCCTATTTGCAATGTAAAGTCAAAGTTCCGGTAAATCCATAAAAATGATTGGCATACTAACTGCAACAGGTGGATTTAAAAGAAGCAATAGTTAAAATAGGTTTATTAATCCACATCATTTGGCCACTTGGGGGCAGCAGATTGAAACGTTTCTTCACAGAACTACTGTGAAGAAACGTTTAAGCAGCTCTGGTAGATTTTTAATGGTCTGTATATTTTAAAACATTCAAATATTATAATTTTTAATTTATACGAGCCTTGTTTTGAAGCTTTTTTTGTTAGAGAAAAGTCTTCAATAAATTAAGTACTTCTACAAATGTTTGTAAATGGGGGAGACAGATTGTCAACACTGGATTAAGGTGCTGCAGTTTGCAACCCGTTCATATCTACAGATGTGTATTATGTTACCTGCGTGACTTTTGTGCATTTTTTTTAACTAGAGGCTGGAGTTTTGTCAATGTGGTTTCACTTAGTAAATGAAGAACTTCTTTTCACAACAAGCCTTACTGTGACGCGAGACCAGGCTGCGTTCCATAAATATCCAGATCAAGACTGTGTCCTCTGAAAGAGTGGTCCTGTTTTTATGCATTTTTAAATTTGTTCATTTTGACGCTGTTACTTTTATGTTGAATCTATTTGCAGGAGAAGTCATTTCAAAATAAACAGATCCAATTCATGTCCAACTTTTGACAGACTGAGTCAGTCAACCACTCAGTAACTAAGAGTAGGGAGGAACATATTTTTTCAGCAGGAATAATGTTGCAGCAGAAACACAAATCGACAGTCATGTTGTATGAATATATTTGTATTGTGATAATAATTTAAAGGTGCTCAGTTCATCCAACCTGTCAGCAGCAGGCAAGAGCTGCATAAACTCATTTCATCCATTCATAACCTTAGGCTTTCTTATGAAGTCTTGTTTCAAACTAAACCTGTGTAGTCGACCGCAGGGCTGGATGATATCAGGAAAATGTTATGATTGATTATAATTAAGCCACAGTTTCCAGTTATTGCCTCAATATAATCATTTGCAATTTCAACATTACACAGATTAACATTGAGATGAAGATTTTGACTTCATCTTTCACAAAGTTCAAGTGGACATAGTGTCTGTCTTCCTAATTAAAACTGGAATCAGAATCACAGGAAAGGAGACAAAAAAATGGTTCAATCTGCCTCCCATTCTACTTTGAATCTCACAAGTAAACCTGCAGTTTGAAAGTGAATCGTTCTTCTCGGAAAATACGAATCTCTGAGGTTCTTTAACTAGATTACGTTGAGGGTGTTACAGCTAAGGAGAGGAGTTTAACATAATAGGAAACTTTAACTCTTGGTTCTGATCTATATGGTATTAATTAATGAACTGCTTTCAGTTCAAACTGTGAGTACATTCGTGGAGATTTTTGTAGCATTACTTTTTCACATTGTATGTAAACCTGAAAGTAATGTTAGAATAACCTTATTGATCCAAGTTTAATGTCCACTTAACTTGAGTTACTTAAAATTGAATGTTTTATAAACATTAGCCAAAACTGATTTATTTAAATAAAGTTTTTGAGCAGTCAGATTTCAAATAAAAATTTTCTACATTAATTTTACGAAAACCCTAAGGGTTTAGAAGAGTTTTAGGGCTAGACTCTGAGAAATTAGTTTTAAAAAATTTACAATAATTCATAATACCAAAATAAAGTTAGAATATTACCAGAATAAAATAGTACTATTACAAGAACAAACTAGTAATTTTATGAGCTATCCTATTCGAACAAGCAGTCGTACCTCAGCGTTAAACTGAGGAATGTTGAGCATCTTGTGAAGTTTATTCTTTAGCACGTGTTTTTCAAATAAGAGAATACAAAATCTTTTTAACACTTCAGCATGAAATGATTGTCAGTAGTAAAATGACAAAAAACTTTGTCCATTTAGAAGAAAGAACCACAGACTAGCTAGTCTGGTCACATTAGATCAGGACAACTCTACTTTTTCCTCTTTAGAACGAGAAAAATTCAGTTTTTCTGGTAATTTTTGTCTTTCTTCTGGTAACATAGCATCTTTATTCTGCTTATATTATGACTATTTTGTCATGTTGTTATGACATTTTTTTCTCATATTAAAAAAAAAAAAGAAATTCTCTTGGTGTAGCCCTAAAACCCACCTGTAAGCTTTAAAATAACCTTTTGTCCTTACAGCAAATCACAAGAGTTGCAGTGTTCATTAAGAATGAGTAAGGGTTAGCTTTTTAAGAATGTTTTCAAAAGACCAAATGTTAGTGTTTCAATTTTCACAATATTGCTCAAAAGGTGAATACAGAAAAAATCTGTCTGTCAAACTTTCTTATTTGCTTGTTAGACCACATGCATTTGTGTTGAAGCATCCACATGTCTGTGAGTAGCGGGTGATGATCAGAGCAAATAGGCCTCAAGCAGTAGGAAATGCTACGGTCTGAAGCAGCAGCCGTCACTCGAGCATTCCCAGAATGCAGCCCTTCAGAGGCGACCATCGGAGCTCCTGGAAAGTCTCACGTTCCCGTGTTGAGCCGCACTTTTCCAAACCCCCATCTCCCCTCACCGTCTTTAACAGACAAGAAGAATAACAGCATTAATTCATTTTTATTTTTCCCGTCACGGCATTACTGAGGTATACTGAGAGCTCATGCAAGAGGCATCTGGATACACCATCTCAGAAGTCACACATTGGGCCCGCAGGAGTCACGGCGAATCCGTAAATCACCTCGCTAACTACTGTTCATAAATTCCAGGACAGCATGCTGCTCATTCTGAATATTTCTGAGCGTTGTCTCGGTGTGAAGTACTGGGGCCGAGATGGTGTGATTTATAGGAGACCACCTGAGTGCCAAGCCGTATCAGCAGGGCCGTGCAGGGGGTTCTGGATGATACTTCAGGGTTACAGAAAGGACAGCTTCAAGCTCTCCATGCGACAATAAAACTTTACTCTGCCTTTGAGCTGTTAAACATCTCTTTTCCACTCTGTCTGAGAAAACATCAATATGTTGAGTCTTGACCCCTCAAACTGTTTGATGTTACTCCTGTTCACCCTTCCCTCTTTGTTCCTATTTAATCCACTCATTCCCTCCTCGCCTCCTTCCATCCGCTCCACCGTTAGCAACACAGGATAAATTCTGAGCAAGTGCCAGCAATAATAATCATAAAGCTAAGAATCCATGCACACATCTCCTCTGTTGCTCATAATGGCTGCTGAAGGCTCCTTAAAGACTGATTCTTCCTCTGACAGAAGTCTGGCAGCCTCTGTTGATGCAGGAGTAGATACGAGTTCAGCTGCAGTTGTAAAAATCTGCATTAGCTGTGCGCTTGCCTTAGCTGCCTTAAGAGTGGAGTTTATCAACCAGCTTCAGCAACAATTGGCACAACTCTTTAAAATGACTTTATTTTACCACCATCATAGAAAAAAACCCTTTGATAGATTCTGTTGTTTTCTAAGCAGGAACATTTTAATGAGGATTACATTTCAGATAAGGAAGAAGTGATTGGGTTTTCTATAAAAATGTTACATTCATTTTGCTACCAGATGAGATGTCTTGTACAAACTAGATTTATTGATTCATCAACAATATAAATGTAACCTAACAAAATGCTCTCTTCAGGGGGTTTTCCACCACAGGAAATTGCAGGCAGTTTTAAAGTTCCAGAGCATAATATTCTTGGCTGATCTCACGGTAGAAAGGCAACATGATATTCATAAGTATGTTTTCATAAGTCTAGAATTGTGTGAAAGTGAGAATGGCTGACTTTATTACTTTGGAAGGAGCAATATGCTCTGGGGAGCTCTCCATGCTGCCATCGTACCACATTATCCCAAAAGGGAGAATTGCTTTAGATCCAGTTTTAGCTTAGGTTTAGGACCAACTTCTTTTTGACTTCGTTTTCATTAGTTTACAATTTGAAAAACGTATGACAAGGACTGTAGGTGAACCGCCAGAAACTAGAATCCAGATTTAGCATTGAAGATATGCTAAATACTTGAATGACTTCATTATACATTTAAAACAAATTTTCCTAAGTGGCTGTTAGAGACTTAGCAGTACAGTCCTGACGGATTCTTCATGAGCGGATATTTACTACTAGTGTACTAGAAATGTGATGACTAAATGCTGTGCCTCTAAAAAGTGTTCATTCCCTTGAACTTTTTTACCTTTTTTATTGCTTTAACAAATCAATCCTGATCAATAAATTTAGTCGTCTTTGACAAAGAAAAATAAGAAAACTCCTTTTAATGTCAAAGTGAAAACTGATTTCTACAAAATAATGAATATTTACAGACACAAATAAGTGATTGCATAAATATTCAGAATTTAGTAGATGCACCTTTGGCTACAATCAGCACAAAGTCTGTGTGGACTGATCTAAGTCAAACTGCACATCTGGATGCTGTAATTTTCCTCCATTCTTCACTTTGTAGCCTAGTTCTGTCACGTTGCATGGTGGTCCTTTTCAAGTCCTGAAAAAAATGTCTCTTATCATGTTGAGATCTGGGCTTTGGGCAACTCCAGAACACCCACCTGCCATCTTCAAACCATGCCTGTGTAGTTTTAGCTGGATGCTTAGGGTCATTGTCTTGGTGGAAAATAAGCGCTTTCCAAATCTGTGTTCCCCCAGGATTTTCCTAATTTTTCATTTTACCTTCAACCTTGAGTTCAGTCAATTTGTGCTGTTTAGGCTTTTTGCCCCTATAATTTTAGGAAATTTAGGAAAGTTAATGGAAAAGCAATGTTAGCCCCTTCCCTTGGCGTGACTTTAACCAGTTCTACCCAGTCCACTCAGTCAGATTTGTGTCCATTAGCACATCCTGCACCGTTCTTCCCGTTTTTCTTAACCACTTCAGGGGTAGCACAAACCACACCAAGAAGTGTAGTGTGCAGAATGACAAAGTTTACTATAATAACTGATACAAATTAGGTGCTCTGCTAGTTCTTATGAGGATAAAAAAAATATATTTATTTTAACATGTTGGCTTTGGATAGCCACATGGTTCATACTTGAGATATATTCTTGGATTACCTATTTGATTTTAGAATATCTAATCTTCAAAATTTAAATTTTTGAAGGCTCATCTAATCAAGTTTTGACGTTACATTAAGGTGGTAGTATAAGAAGTAATAATTTGGTGATTGATCAAACAAGAACAGTGGCTAAAGCTCAGAATGCCTTCAATTTCTTTACTGGTAATTGTCTTTTTTTAAACAAATATCTCTTCCTTCAGTCAGTTTGGTTTTTGATTTGTAATGACCTATGCTGTCACCTTCCTTGTTCAGACCAATGGACATTATGAGGACCAAAGCCTGGTGATGGCTAGGGAACAGATTAAGCTTAGGTTAATTATTAGGGCTGATTTTGGTGTTGGTCACAGAAGGAATTTCTAACATCAGTGGAAGTCTGTATATTGTCCTAGTAAGGTTAGAAATCCAAACCGGTGCGTGTTAAGGTCTGTGATTGCTGCGTCATTACGCCGTATCAGACGTAATTACAGGCCGCTGCCATGTGTGCCAGCTTCTGACTGCGGTCTAAAGAAAACACATTACAGTGATTCATTTGCAGTCTGCACACAATGATGGATTAAAGGACGCCTGGCTCCTGTGTTTACATAGACGCATGCTTAATGGCTGCAGACACTTTCAGAGTTTCTTGCATTTTGGACATAGTTTTGAGTGTTTTATGCTGGCTCCTTTGCTCCTCAGTGTTGAACAGGTGGCCTGATTGTGAATCAGAAGCCACACAGAGGGGGGTGTATTAAAAATTATATTTTCCCAATTTTGCCTTTATACCAGGAGAGGGCAGCCAACTCTCACATTATTTCTTTAATCATTTCCGCTTTTTTCACAAATATACATCTCTCATGTCTAAATCCACCTGGTCTTTGTTCCTTCGTAAAATTAAAATGTAATTTATATTTGTGGTATTGAAGTTTTATCCAGACTTGTGGAAATTTGAATGGCTGTTTTAAATATTTTACAAGATTGCTGACCTATTAATAAAACATTAATAAAAATAATTATAGAGAACGTATTATTTTTACAACTACGGTTTGTAAAATAAAATATATGCTCACTTGCCTATTTATTTTGCACACTTTATCTATGCTTGTCTTTACTTGTTTAGATTTCACGATTTATTACATTTTAAGAAAAACTTGATCTGCATTTCCTGCAGGCAATATCTTTAAGTTTTATGAGTTTTATATTTAGCTTCTGATAATACTATGACTTCATCAGTGGCTCAAATGTCTGTGAGACATTTGAGCCACTGAAGTTCTTCTTCAATCACTTGACCAGACTTTTATTTGTAGAGCGAGGTTATCATTTTGTCATGTTCCTAAATGAACTTATGGTGAGTTTGTGGTGTGGCTCCTGGTCTGACAGGTGACTGCATTACGTATTTGTGTGTACGTCTGCCTCTGTGGCTTTCAGCACAC
This sequence comes from Poecilia picta, assembly GCA_033032245.1. Classification (NCBI taxonomy): domain Eukaryota; kingdom Metazoa; phylum Chordata; class Actinopteri; order Cyprinodontiformes; family Poeciliidae; genus Poecilia; species Poecilia picta. The sequence goes on along the minus strand of CM065356.1, from coordinate 22,947,609 downwards.
AGCGCCCCAAAACAGGAAACAAGGAGGTGAAGCCAGGGTTTATTGGATAATGTGGCCTCAAAGGAGCTTCTTGTTTAGAGGCAGAGCTGCAGCACTTTAAGCTTGTTTTTTTTCCGTTTTGTACTTGCATGGAACATTTTGACCCTGGCACAAGGACAGGAAAACATGACACCGGCTGGAGCTTTGAACACTGCTTGGATGGATGAGTGTGCCAATGCTCAGAGTATCACCCTTACTTTAGGCAGAAACGGCTTTGGCATCCGTGCCAACCAACTTTCATGCTGATCAACCTGCAGATCCCAGGAATGATCCTGAAAAGACAACATAAGAACACAAAACTGAGGGCAGGTACTAAAATCTATGCTAATTATGCTCTAATCCTGACGTTATTTGTTCTTTTAAAGCGATCTGCTTCTCTCACACCACAAGGCATTGTGTCTTAGAGAAATGAGAGATGTTTTGCTCTTCTTTTTGTTTTATTTTTCTTCAGTTGCTGAAGAAAATTATCATTCAAAGTATTTGCACAAGATTTGCAAAGCGTTTTTTTGGCACACAGCAAGCACATGAAGAGTTCTCTGCCTTTTTAGACAAATTTAGTGGGGACTCTGGTTTGCATCTGGAACGACAAGATCTACAACAAAGTTTTCTTTAGGTATAAATGCCTGAGAAGTTTTAACAGCCACAAGCCACAGGAGGTGTTCGAGAATATTTTGCACAAACATTTGAAATCCACAAAAAGGTAACGCAGAATTGTTATATGAATAACTGCTAATTTAAAAAAACCATAAATCTCACAATACTTTTAATATATTTTTGATGTTATGTCTCATTTAGGATGAATGTGTTTGAAGCACAAAGATCCACAGAGAGCATTCATTATGACTCATAATTTTGGTCTCTCTTCATACTTTAAGAAAAGCAGAAAAAAACACAAGAAAACAGCAAAGATTGAATTAGTAAAGGTTTAGAAAATAATTCACTCTGCAAGGAGAATCCTATAGTGCAATTGTGTCAAACATCAGATGGACAAGTTTCATATTGTCATTTTTCTATAAAGAAGATGGTAGCTGTTTTGTAAGAGCTCTTGGTCACCTTCATGTCTTTCCTGTTTTATGGTACTGGCCCATTTGGAATGGTGCAAATTAATTAATGTATGCATATGTGATGTCATGATATTTCTATGGTAAATAATGCCTGTAAGACTGAAAGTGATCATTAAAAGTATTTGCATACAATTTGCAAAACGTTTTTTGGCACACAGCAAGTACATGAAGAGTTCTCTGCCTTTTTAGACAAATTTATTGTGGACTCTGTGGTTTGCATCTGGAATGATGAGATCTACAACAACATTTCATTTGGGTATAAATGCCTGAGAAGTTTTACAGCCACAAGCCACATGAAGTGTTTTAGAATATTTTGTATATTTTGATCAAGCTTTGGGCCTTAGCATCTACTGAATCTAGTCAAATTTAGACTAGAAATATTGCTCTTCACGACAGTGACGTCAGTTTCTTCAATTTTATTTGTTCAGCACATTGTATTATTTGGAAATCCAAAATAAATAAGTTTGTGAGTTCATGTCTACAACTTTTTAATTTTGTTGGCTTTCTGTACCACCCACAATCTGTTGATTTATTTATTTTTTTTGTCATCGCTACTTGCTATTTCTTTTTTTTTTTAACACTCAAGTTGCATATTTCATGTTTCACTGAATTCAAATCACCTCGTCATCTGAAAACTCGATCGCTTGTTAGGTCTTGGAAACTTAATTTTAGTAATTTCAAAACAGGATCTCGTATAACCCAAAATATGCTGATTCTTGTCAGCGCTCGGAGCAGATTGTTTTGATCACTCCAGACTTGGACAAGAAGAGAAGCACAGGGCTGGTTTGTGATCCACTATACGCATATGTCTGTGTTTGTCTATGTAGTTGATGAAAGCTACCAATAGATGAATGCTATGACTTCTTAGAGTCTTTCAGAGGGTGCAACTGGAAAGTTTGAGGAGGAAAAAAAGATGTGGTAAGGAAATTAGACCTTGTTGACAGTGCTTGCACATGCACAGGTTAGCCAAGAGTTCCAGATTCATGGGGATGCTGCATCTGATCCCATAACTGGTGATACTGCTGGGCTGTGTCATACAGCTTTCCTAAGGGTGGTTTCCAACACCACTAAAGATGTCATTGTATTTTATTGACCTTTCAATAATTTGATTTCTAAGTATATGGAAAAAACAACTGAGTTATGAATTAATTTATGGTCATTTCCAACCCCCCCCAAATACTAAATCCTTTCTGGACAACATTATGCCACTAAATGTGGCTATTGTGTTTCATAATCATCAATAATTTCATGCACCAACCCACAATTAAAAAAAATGTTTTTAATTTCCACCTGCCTTAGAAAACTGTACTGTAATAATTTTCTTTTAAATTTTTGTTTCTATTTTAAGGGTTTTTATTAATTTTCATTTAATGAGACAATCATTCAGTAAATAATCTTAGTTAGCAAAAAGTAGATGAAGTATTGAAAGTACAAGTATTGAAAACTTGCTTCACGCAAAGAAATGATTTTGGGTATTCATTCATCTTTATCTTTTATCTTTTTATTGTGGTTAATGTTTCTGTGAGCTAATAGTTCCTTTCATTCAGTTATATGGTTAACATGAGGACATGATTGCCCATTGGTCAGTCAAGGGTGAATTGTTGTGTTGTGATATGCTTTGCATTTCTGGTATTTACTGACTTGTTCAGAGTAATGTACACATGTTACAAATTCTTCTAGTTGTATGCATTATACCTAAGTCTTGTGTCTTTCTTTTCAGGATGGTTCCTACCTGGCTGAGTTCCTACTTGCCAAAGGCTATGAGGTGAGAGTGACGGGTCACACACTGCAACCTTAAAAAGAAATGCGTCTTTTTTCTTCAGTCGTTCAGACGTCCTCCCAGACGCATAAAATAATAAATGTCGATAGCCATGAAAGCCAACATTCACACAGCAACATTCCCCCGATAAGCAGCATCCAGCCACCTCTGTCTGTGGGATCTCCAGGGGGAATGGTGATTTGACAACTCTTACAGACACTGGTTCTCTCACACCTCGCCCTGATAAGACTGTCCTGTTGGATGAGCTCTTTCACCCTGACCATGGTGGTTACCCAAGGGTCCCACTAATTCTCAGGAAATTGTTGCTATCATACAGCATTAGGAGTGAGGTCATCAACTTTCATCTGACGCTTGTTGTATTTTCAGGGGTCTTGCAGCAGGGCTAACAAACAGATATTTTACACTGACAGATTTCTTAAGGGATCATTTGCCTTTTTGGTCCCAAACAACCTATGACATCATGTACAGGTAACCCGAGGGAAAATAATGACGTCAGACTACTTACAGAACTGTAGAAAGCTCTGAGATGGAACTTGTCTGACAACACTTAGTAGGCTTAAACTAAAGAAACAGAATGGGTCACAAAGTTATTTATATGGTTACCGGACTTTAACAACTTGCAGTAATAGCAATTATTTATAAAAAGTTAATACGTGAACCGGGTGGAACTTTCCAAGTAATGACTGGCCTCCCAAAATTACACCAACATCAATGACCCATTCGGGAGGTTACCAAAGAAACCAGAACATCTAAACTACTGCTTGTACACCAGCATGTGCTCCTCTGAATTGGTAAAAATAAAATCCAAATCTGATTGAGCAGCTAGTGGCTTGATTGACCAAGCCAATCATGTTCATGCTTACAAAAGACACTGATACATCTGAATTAAGATAATTTTATTAAAAAAGGACAATGCCAAATGGCAGTTATTGCTATCCTCAATTACACATCGAGTGGTATTAGGGGCAAATACTTTTCATATCAGGCCGCCTAGTTCCAGAAAGCCTTTTTACTAAAAGGAATTTTTTTGGCACTAGTGTTCGTTATGCAACAGCAATCTTACAGGAAGGGGGCAGAGAGAAGGGAGTATAATGCGGCAAAGGAGCTGAGGTCTGGAGTCATATTTGGGACTTCCGCGTCTGATTTTGGAACCTCTGAATAAACAGCACCCGCTCTAACCACTGAGACATTTGACGCCCCCACAAAACTTTTTTAAGTTTGCGAGGGTGGCCATTTCTAATAATGGTCATCAGTGGTGGTATGCTCTCTTTTTTTTTTTTTTATTTCATGGCTCTCGCTGTGCTTTACTGAAGTCCCAAAGCCTTAGAAATGACTTTTTAACCCATTGTTTCGTCATCTTTATCTCCTTGAGATTTTTTAGCATATGCCATGTTAGTAGGTTATTTCAAAGTACTAGTCTGGAAGTCACCAGGATAGTATTTGTTTAAAAGACGGAATGGCTTGCATGTCTTTTCCCATTTGGTAAATGAAAGCATACTGGCACTTAAATTTGTTTCATAAGAAACATTTAGATGTGACACAAAAATAATATTTTCATAAGTAAATTAATACAAATGTGTGTAATGATGAGCAAAAACTAGATGAGCTGCATAACGACTATAACTTGATTAAAGAAACACTGACCTTCATCTTAATCTGCTTTCATATCAATTGCCCCACCTGCTGCCCAGCTCAGGGACAGCAGGCAGGAAGTGGATGAGCTCCAGCTTGAGGGGGTTGACTGATAAGGCGGTGTGGAGGGGGAAAGGGTGGCAATAAAGAGGAGTGCAGAGGCATGCAGGAAGAGCACAGTGAATAAAGGAAGTGAGGTCGGGCCACAGTGTCCTCCCACTAATGGACTCCCATTGGAGCAGGCCCTGTTATCTTCCCTGAGCAGACCTTCCTCATAAACCCCCTACTGAATGTGGAGGAAAGATCATGGGTCAGATGGCAACAACTAAACACCGAGCTGAAATTCTATCAGTATTTTCTACTGTATTTACTGTTTTAAACTTTTAGAAATAAAAGCTAAGTAGACAAGCTTATTCTATTTCTCAGCTTTTCATACTCGTGTGACATTTTTTTTTAAAAAGCAAGCAAGATGTCTGGCTTTATAGAAACAAATCTTATTTAGGAAAGCAGTTAAAAGAAATTATAATTTTTTGCCAGGTTTTGGGCCAAAGTTTCCAAACAGAAGGAGGAATATGTTTATCCATTACAGGCCAGGCTGACACAGGTTGTGTCAAACTTTTTTTTTTCTTAAGCAACTAGCACCAAAATTAGGTGCAGCAACATAAGTAACATCCTGACTTTACAGTTCCACTTTAAAAAATAAAAATAATACTGTCTATAAAGGCACTATTGATTTGTAAATGATTAAGTACGTATAAATTAAAATTTATGGTTCTTTATTTGAAACAAAATTGTACAAGATGGGTTAATTACTTAGATAAGTTTTAAAAGTGCTTAAATTACCTACAATTTAAAGTTTAAAACCTCTGAAGACAAATAAAATGTCAAAATAAAATGGAGTACAAACTAAGATAAATCTAGGGCTAAACAAGCCCAGAAGAAAAAATCTAAGATTAAGAAATGGTAACATCTGAAAAGGTTCCTCGAATGCTCCCATATTTTGTATGGTTTAAATTTACGGCCAAGTATTATTTTGTGTAAAACATACAAAATACTACTTGGCCAGAATAACTTGTATAAAATGAAGAAATTGTATTTACTAGTTGTGTCTTAGATCACGGAATTAAGTCAGTCCATATATACCAATTTATGAAAAAATTGTGAAGAAAATATGTAACATGCTGGGGAATGTAACTGTGTAAATAATAAAAAGTAAAAAAAAAAGAATACTCCATATGACTAAGCCCACCAAATCTTTGCAGTTTCAGTCCTATCTGTTCTCCTTCTCCTCAGGTTCATGGTATTTTGCGGCGTTCCAGCTCCTTCAACACAGGTCGGATTGAGCATCTTTACCAAAACCCACAGACGCATACGGAGGGCAGTGAGTATTCTGTTTTGTTTCTAATTTTTCTTCGATGAAGACTTATGTATTGTCAGATGAAATAGCAACGGTGATCTATAAAACTTAACTTCTGCACTATTGGTCCCAGTTGTAAACCAGTTGGCACCAATTTGTGAACAACTGTTAAACATAAAAAAACCCTTTTTTATATACAAGCTTCAACAAAATATATCTTTACCCAATTTGAATGTATGCGTTATCCACACATAAAAATCATTTTAGTAATTCTTTCAGCAAAAATGTTTTAAAATGATTGTTTTTGTGAAATTAGACTGTCCAGAAAGTCATCTTTTCTGATTATGGTCATTTTCTGATCTATTTAAAACAGCACTGAAGGGTTTTACTCTTGAGTTTTAAATGACTCTAAGATATTAATGAAGATAAATTTATAAAATATTCAAAATGGCATGTCCATGCACCTTATGATTAAAAAAAACAACAAAACAAACAAAAAAACACATGTATGCTACTCTTTTTAAGACATGAAGCTCCATTATGGTGACCTGACTGACAGCACCTGTCTGGTGAAAATCATCAATGAGGTGAAGCCCACAGAAATCTACAACCTGGGTGCTCAGAGCCACGTCAAGGTAGCGTGACCTTAGAAACATACCTCCCGCCATCTCATGTGGCTTTATACAGACATAAAATGTCTGCTGTTGTCATTATGGCACTGTAATATCTGTAATGTCATTTGTGTGTTTAGAAAAGTGAGTCTAGGAACAAACGGATGATGAGATATCACTGATAATGGGATTTTCTCAGTCAGTTTGGAAAGATGAAGGAGTTCCATAAAATTTCAAACATGGTTTGGAGGCTCTAACGTAAAACTTGAACTGATATTGTGCTGTTGATGGATTTGTTTGCTAATCAAACCACAACATTTATGCGAAATGTGACATAAATGGTTCATTAATCATACCACCAAAATAGTTAAGAAAAAAGTGAAAGAATGTTTTCCAGATGTTATTTTTGTTTTTTTCAAATACAGAGCTTGACATTATGATAAACATTTCTTCTTCTCTGGGGAGCTAGCATCTGAAATGCAAAAAACCTCTGAAGGCTGGTGGGATAGGAAGTAAAATGTTCTTGAATGGGTCAGTCTGTATAACAGGGTTGTCTTTGTCTGTAAGCCTCACAGGGATCCCAGATGATCCTCCTGAACCGCCTGTGTCCCCTAGTGATCTAATTCTGAGTCTCCACACAGAACTAATCTTCATTCATCTTTTTGAAGCAGCCAGGAGCTGACTCAGACCATTCATAAAAAGCAAAGAGCCGTTTCTCGTAATGTAAGCTTGAAACTTTGAGTAATAGCTGTTCTTTTTTTAAAATTCACCCTGAGTCTAAATTTAGACATTGAATTTTGTAAACCACATTATAACTGGAAGAGCCCAGTCAGCTGGTAATTAACTAAGTTGTGGTATCATTCCTCTTTCTTGGTTTGGAGTTATAAAAAAATAATGACCTATTAAAAAAATAAATACAAACTACTGCTTGGTCTGACATTTCCCTTTCTTTCTGCTTTGGCACGGTTAAGCCAACTCTAAAATATGTTATGATGCTAGAGTTTTAGCTGATTGTTTGATGATGTCAGCAGTTTTCTTCTGGCTACAGTGTATTTATATTGATGAAAGCTTTGACTTGAAGACAGAAGTCTGTTTAGTGACTGATTGGAAGCTACTATCATTGAAAAATGGCTACATAATCTCTACATTCTCTTTTCCAAGAGAGATTTTGAATAGGTTTTTTTTTGACAAAATTATATCAGTGATAACAGGTACAGACAATTTATATAGTATTAATGTATTTCCTAGTACTATAATAGTTTTAATGTCCCATACTTTTTGATATAAGGCAGTACAACATTGTAACAGAGATTTCTGGTTTCAGGACTGAAAGCTGATTTGTTTTTATTTCACAAACTTAAAAGCTACATGTCAGTCGTTTGTTTTCCAAGTCCAATTGAGCCTAATCCCCCAAATTAAGATGACTTCAAATGACTTTTATTCCCTTGAATTTAACTGAAAAAACAAACAACAAATTTGTATGAGGATGGTAAAACAAGTGGGGAACAAATTCAATTCATTTCCACCTGTTCACATCCTTGTTATGCAAATTGTGCATTCACTTGTTTTTTTTCAAGATGTTAAGCAAGAAAATAATAAGATTTCGGTGAGTTTAAAGGAGAAGAAAAGTGAATAGGACAGAATGAGATGGGAGAGAATGGATGACTCCTCTCACCACATCCTTTGTGGTAAAAGGACAAGACTGTTTTTTCACCTCCCACATCCTTGGGCCACACACAGAAAGAGGCCTGACAATCCCTGTACCTGTACAAGGTTTTCATTTTTATTTGTGTCCTCACAAATAAACCCTGCTCTGGTTTTGTTCTTGCCACGCTGCCCATTTCCGAACAGCCCAGCCTGCTAGATTACTGACAGAAGTGGCGTCTTGCATATTCCACCCAGCAGCTACTCGGCATCTTTCTGTCTCATTCCCACCAGTGCTCTTCCTGCCTCTGCCTTACGGGGAATCCTTCCCAATTCCTTTTAGCTTAATCCTCTTTTCTGCTTTGACGTAGGATGTGTGGGTGCTGGTTTCCGTTAAAGAGGGTCATTATCAACAACAGAATTGAAGTTGTTTTCTAATTTTGCATGGGTGGAGGTGGACAGGGAATAGTTGAACCAACTGTAGAGTACATGAAAGACAACCAGCTGTAGTATCCTCCAACTACAACAGAAGGGCCTTTTGTGCTTTTTCCTTTACTCTGGAAAGAAGTCTGATCTTTGCACTTGGGCATGATTCCCAGTTTGGAAATCTATGTATATTTATACCTACATGAGAGACAGGCCTACTATTTGACAGTCTACTATGAATTCAACTACTTATTCTGGGCAGTGTTTGTTTCACATTAAAAAGAATAATCATTTCCATGAAGAACATTTATTCCTTCAGAATAATGCAAACCATGCAATGGAAACTACCATTGAGATAGAATTCTTAAAATCCCATCTCAAATTAATTTGATTTATTTTCAAAATACAAACTACTCATTTAAAGCATTTTACAGGAGAGTAATGTCCATTTATAAGCTCCTGTTTTATAGAAACAATATAATCACACAGTCAGATTCAAATCCTGTTATTTATTGTACAATTAGGTGCGCCTTTCCATTTCTGATGGGTTCTTCCAACAGGATAATGCACTGTGGCCCAGGCTCAAATTGTCTGGAACTAGTTTGACATTTTTGTAATATTGTTTTATAAAATGTTTTTATTTAACCTTTATTCAGTCAGATAAAAACCAGTACTGTGACTTTACCGTACCCCAGTGATCTCCCCAGTTACCAAATGCCAACCCAAAATAGGATATGGATATCCTGGAACAGGAGATTGGCATCATGGATTTATCAACAAATCTGCAGCAATTAAGCACCAAATTCTTAAAGGACATTTCTTGGAAATATCTAGTTGATCTAAGCTCAGTATACCCATCATGCTGTGGTAAGAATACAACAGAGTGCTGAAAGTTAAAGGTAAAAAATACTTCAGACACAACTAAACAGCACTGAGTTTGAGGGTGTTGGACAGGAGGCTCACACTTAATGACATAGGTATTAGATAGGGAAATGTTTCTCTTTAAGCAAAATGTTCAGATGAGGTAAGACAAAAGAAAAGAACAGTCACAACAACAGATGATGAATTTATGTTTGAGAACAAAGTAGTCTGGTAATTGCACTGCTGAAATATGCACAAGGAACATTCTTAAATGGGGAAGTCCTCTTGCTAAGGTGTTGTGCATCTGAAGGTTCGGAGCAATCCTTTTGTGCTGTCCAAGTGATGCGCTGCACAGGAAGGGCACGAACAAAACCCTTGTTGCCGTCTACACACAATTTTTTCCTACCTGCAGCTGTCACAGCAGACACAACAGCAGACTGTCTGAATTATTAACACACAAACAAAGTGACACAACTGATGGCCACTCGGCTTTTAGGGAATATGTATATTATGCCAAAAGAAATAGGTTTTTCTCAGGGAATGAGGATGAGAACACACAAAAAAAACTTAAGTTTTTAAGAGTTCAGAACTGAATGGGCAATGTTAGAGACTTGGGTGCAAGTTTTTAGGGTCTTATTTTTGGTGAGTTTTGAAGACAAACTAAGGAGACAGACTTCTTATTTTCTGTATCCAACTTGAGGTGAATAACTTCTTAAAGTGGATTACTATCATCTCATTATCTATTTGGAGAATTCTTTCTCTCGGTTACTCTTTGGACTTTCCCCCGTCAGGGTTTGAAGAGGCTCCCATGTCAGAGAAGCACACACGATTTAACACCCTTGTTTTCCTTGTTTCTGGCCTGTTTGTTCGCTGTCGATGTGTTTGTTGGCCTGTTTGCATTACAACCTGCCAGTTTTTCTTGTACATGAGGAATACAGAATGGAAAAGAAATGGGACTGAATTGAGTTGAACTGAACTGAACTGATAGGAATGCAACTGAATTTAATGTAATTTAGTAGGCGGTAGTTGAATTTAACTGAGTAGAAAATCATTGAATTAAGTGAAATTGAATGTAGTGGATCCAAATAGAAGTGAATTGACGGAAGAGGATTGAATGTAACTGGGTAAACTAGAATTGGAAACAATGGAAATGAATTGAACTGAATAGAATTAAGTGGACTACAGTTGTGTTAACTGGAAAATAATGAAACAGAATTTAACTGAATTGGATACGGTGGAAATAAATAGAACTGCACTGAACTGAATGGAATTCAGTGGGATGGAATTGAATACAATGGGATTCATTTGGAAAATAATTTACTGCACAAGTGTCTGGAAGCCTGTGCCCAGTTTCTAATGTTAATGGGATAAACCTATATAAAATAAAGCCTCTTCGGCCTTGATGGACTTGAGAGTGAACTTGGCTTTTGGGGAATAGTCGAATGTGCCAAAAGAAATAGGTCTGCTCAGGGAATGCTTTGCAGTTGTTTTGTGGGCCAGATATGTTGCTGCATTCATGAGTCAGACCTTTTTTCTGTGTTTTTGAGATGTCGTAACACATGGAAAGATGTAGTGGGAGAAAAGATAAAGGGAAACAGGAAGAACAGAGAGGGAGTTTTCTGAGGTCTGTTAACTAAATATACGGAGTCAATAAATAGTATCACAAAGCTATATGTGATTGCATCTGCATCTTAAATCAAACCCCAAATATTCCACTTCAGCTGTCTTCCTTCGAGTTGTCTCATACGTCAAAGCCAAAATAAACTGCAGATGCAGTTTCACTTTGTTGATTTATAGATGGCACTAGTGAGCCACTGCAGCTCCTTTGTGGCTTTGAGTCATGGCTTTTATCAGCAATAAAACAAATGTGTGAGAATGAAATGTTCTCTAATGTGCTCCTCTGGCATCAGTTACTTAAATGACTTATTTTAATTTTTGAAATGTCATCAATAAAATCAAAGAGGAAAGGAAAATACTTGTTTTGATGGAGGACTATTCAGAGTAACACCAACATGTTAAATATCCAAAGAGATATTTTCCTTTCATTGCCTTTAATTGTGATCATAAAATAAAATAAAAAATCATACAGGGAAGATAAATGTGATGGAAATGACAAAGGCAGCAGTTTACAAAATAATGCGGCCTTTGATATATCTTCTCTTTATTGCTATTCTTAACTTTTTATTTTATTTTACGTTTCTCATTTTCAATTTATATTACAACTTCAGCAATAGATGCATGCCAAAGATAAAATTGTGGCCTATTTCTTGCATTTTCACCTTCTTGGCTAAAATACATGGACTTATAGGTTCTTACAGATGTAAAACCTATCTAGAATTGCAGTTCTGTCTAAAGATTTAGTTGTTGATACAAAGTCTTAGATTTGTAAAAGTTGTTTTTATTTTTTTATTTTTTGTAACAGAGATTTTCTTTTGAAAATCACTACAGAGCCAACTGGTCACATCTTCTGAGAGGGTAAATGTCAGTTATTGTTAAATTGTCAAATTTAATTGAAATTAGTCAAAAATGAAATATTGAGACATATAAAGTGTAAAGCAGAGTTAACCAAATATTCTGGTTAAAAATGAACTCATGCTTTTACATCATGTACTTTATCATTTTTTCTGGATTTTTTTTCATGTTTTGTGCTCAGCTATTTACTAAAAATTTTATCTATATGGTGAGTGATTGACAGTGGCCCTCGGCGTGTTTGTTGTTACGAGGCTTACAACAATTAACATGCACAAAGCTGGAATAGTTTGTTTTAATTAGTTTGGTTTGTGTGAGTTGAGCACTGAGGTGAGAAGTCTGTAACCAGGAATTACACTAAATATTTATTAAGCTCATCAATCTTGCTGTGCTTGTTGCTATGTCCTCCAGGGAAACATTAGGCAGTAATCGACCTTGAAGATCCACATTTGATCTTCTTTAATAATTTATCAGAAGCCGTTGATGTTGTGTGTTTTCTTTTGGAATCTTCTTCAGTTAATTCTAAGTGATTTGCCTTCAGAGAACATATTGCTGTATGTTGATTTTCTTCTGGATAATTACACACAGAGTCTCAGATTTGATGGCCTCAGATCCTTATCAAATCTGTAAGCAATTGTCTAAATATGTAGTTACATAACGGAGGTTGTTATTATGCCAAAACAAATAATGATCGAAATTGAGTCAAAATTGTTTTTGAAACTATGTTTAAGTAAAAAAAAACTACATTAAACAACACAATAAGGCATAATACTATGTGTTATGATTATTACATGGCATTTGTTATATAGTAATATTAACAGAAAATTCTGTTGGTGTATGTTACTTGATTTAGGGCTGCATGATATCAGGAAAACTTGCAATTACAACACAGTTGTTGAAACTTATATTATAGATTTAAGATTAATTTACATTTCTTTTCCTTTTTTGCCATAACATTTATTTCCTTAAAATTGTTGTCAGCCATAGCATCTCAAAGACTTAAATAAATATATGACATGAACATCGTGGACAGTTAGAGGCCATCCAGTTGGGTGAATATATTTTTGATATGCACAGTGGGTATGTATGACTCTTAAAATATGACACCATCCATATTGTATGCAATATTGCATTCAAACAGTCCATTGTAATTGCTTTATTGTAAACATTATTGCTTTTACGTGTCATTTGTCATGCTTTTGTAAAAGCAAAAACCCAACAAAAACAGTGATGAAATGCATCACAAAATTTTCAGTTCATTTGTTACCATCCTTTGCTATGAAGGAAGACAATTTACTCTTGCTAACACTATAGCCACCAAAAAAACTGTGCGACTGTGGCTCTATGGGAAGAGTAGTCGTCTCGCAGTCTGAAAGTTGTTGGCTTAATTTCAGCTTCATCCTGCCACATGTTTATGATTCCCTGGGCAAGGAAACTTACAAAAAATGCTTAACAATCTGCAAATCCGTGTACAACTGTGTGCATTTGTGAGTACGATTGAGTAAATGTCTCTTTTTACCATCTGCTCTTTCGCCAGCCACTGTGGGTAAATTTATAAATGCACGTCTACATAAAAGGTTAAACCTCAGTCAGTATTTGAGAGACAGGAAACATCTTGGAGAAGTCGACTGCTCATCACAGGACCAAAATAGACAGTTTTAATGAAACTGGATTTAAATGTGGGATTTTAAAGTCACCAGCTATCTTAACTTGGATATTTCTGGACTATGTGTGGACACTAAAGTACTTTGAGGGAAGCATTCACAGAAGGTTCATGCAAACTCCACACAGAAAGGCTCCATAACATATATTCGAGCCAAACACCTGCCTGCTGTGTGATGACATGCTGCATCAGCCACACATGTGCTTATATAGTATCAATATCAGATAAGATCGGTTTGTATCAGCGCATAGGTACACCTGTGGTAGAAGTACTTGTGTAAAGTCGGTGCCGTTCTGGTTTACACAAAGAGCACAAACATACTCAGCTCAGTTGACTTTGAGCTTTATTTTGTGTACCAAAGGATTTCAGTATCAGACTTAGCAACTTTATACTCACAAACAAAAGCTTTGTCAAGACGCATTGCCTTTTTATATGGTGTTTGTACTAGTTTGTCTCGGTAGTGGCAGTCAGGCAGCACCCACTCATTATTATGGTTTCAATGAGAGAAATCAGTCTCTTGTCTTCGGTTGCAGACTCTTAAATACGCCAAATTACCAAACACCCATATCGGCCCTGACAGACAGCGAGAAGATGCAACCTCGCTCAATCCCTCCATAAGTGACATAAGCTCATTACTCACAGTAAACATTGTTGTTAATCTGTGAACACAAGTCCCGACTGCTGCTGCCATGCTGCTGCATGCTCACACCCTCACAGATGACACACACACACACACAGACACTTCCCCTGCCGGTGGCGTGTTGGGGCAATTCAGCCATCACGTTTGGTGGTTTCTAACCCAGACAGACCCTCGGTTAGATTCAAAGCTTTACTGTTCCTAACAGATTTTTTTTTAAAAAGGAAAATTATGTTAACAGGTGATACTCTCTTAAGTGAGGTTGTTCTTGCTATTTTACAAGCTGTAAATTTCCTATTGACGACATTTTGTGTCGAGAGGCAGTTTGTATTTCAGACTTCAGTCGAAAGTGTTTGTGGAGTCTACATGTTGGTCCATGCTTAAGAGCTTGTCTGTTGGGTAATTTAAGGGTTGCAAGCAACTTGCAAAATCTTGATGTAATGAGCTATGATCTCACTCATTTGAATGCTGTGGAATGATGATCCTGGAGCAAAACAACCATAGAGCAGACGAGATGTTCGCTATGAGGACAGAGATGAGAGCTTAATGGGTAGATGAGTTATGACATTAGATTCTAATCTCTATATTTGTAATTGTTTTAGTCTCTCAGTTAATAAAAGTGGTTTGGAATTTCTTATCAGTATGTGGATGCAGGGCGCTGTTTTTACCTGTGTGTATTCATTAAAGTTTTAAATCAGGCTGTCATGATTTTTATGAGCCACTCCTACCCTTGTCTCCTGTCAACCAAACAAACAAGCTTTTATTCTCAGAGAGAGCAGGAGCTTTAGGTGCTATATGCTTAGAGTGCAGCGGTTCAACGATATTCACATTTTGTTGATTTACATGAATCTGTGATCACCCTGACAATTATGGATAATGCAAGATAAATAGAAATAAAGGTTAGAACACCTATTTAAAGTTAATTTCAGTTAATGGTCATTGTATTTATTGTGATAGTAAGATTCTCCAGAATTAACATGCTCTTGACTCAGTTTTTAACTATCAAATATGTGCAAATGTATATTTTCAAATATTATTTTTCTCATATTTAGACCTTTTTTTGGTGCCGGTCTATAAGGCAAAACATACTGTAGTTTTGAAGGCTGATGGTTGGCTATCGTGAAGAAAGTTACACTATGCATGTGCTACAAGCCATCATCCCACTGTGAAGAAATATTTTGTCTTAAACATTCCTCTTTCTTCTACTTTATTTGCTTAATATTTGTAAGCATATATCCAAACTGAACTGGACATCTTCAGAAAAAAATCACCATGATTATTCATAACTACTCCTTCTGATTGGCCCAGTTGAAATTCAGGCAGAGAAATTTATCTTAATCGGTGAAATCCTAGACAAAGCACTGAAGGGAGATGAGAATTGAGCAGAGTTATTTAGAAGGGCAGACCGGTATTAAATTAGTAAGGAATGCTCTCCTAAGTTTTACATCTAAAAAATGTGTTTGTCCATATCAGTTATAACATGAATGTTTTATCTTAGTCAGATACAACCCATCTTTGTGAGAAAAGACTAACTCTTCGTATTTCGGCAGTGATTCTGCTGCAGTGGCTATAAGGATCGTCAAGGTTTTGTCTGTTTTTAAACCTTTTCTGCTACAGTCTCCTGCTAACTCATCCTGAGCAATTTGTCTGCCATTTTTCAGATTTAGCTTATATGTAATTCTAGATGTGGTCATGTATTGAAAATATGTGAAAGGTAATTTGGAGAAAGATCAAAATAATTATTTATTTTCATGACAGTTTAAAAAAAAAAAACTACTGAAGAGACTCAAATTTGTATTTTTAAAAAGAAGTTTATGGAATTGAAAAAAAAAACAACAAAAAAACAAAAAAGATATATGTGTGCATTACTTTGCTCATTACCTTTATTGCATTGTGTCTGTGACCAAATTTTTTTCTCTCTCTGTCTTTCTCTGTCATAAGGTGAGTGTTTGGCCACACACAGACGCTGCCGGTGCCTTTGGTCCAGCAGTGTACTCTTGCCAGACATATGAGTGGCAAATGGCAAAAAGATCATTAATCAAACTCTCAGCACGTGTTCATTGTTTCCTTCGGCCTTCCTGCCTTGGCTTCTTTCTCCTCAATTTTTCCAGCTCTGCTTCAGTGGAAAATATAGAGGTTCTTTCATTTAACTTGTCAGGATATTTCAGAGCTCTAAGAAATGTTATTTGATTATTCAGGTGGGACAATTAAGGTGTTTTCTTTTTTCTCTTTCCTCTAAATGACTGTTAAAAACTCACATTTGTCTTTTAATTGCCTTTGAAAACTTGAGTGCTCGTTTCCAAGCAGAGTCATTAATTCACACATTGAGCGTGTCCTCACAAAAGGTGAAACAGGTGTGCTAGTGCTCCTGAAATCTGTCTGTTACCCTTTGCCTTCAGGGATGCTGTAGAACGACTGGTTGGATCATAAAATCTCCCCATTATCATCATTAACGTTGGTATCATCAGCAGTGACAAGAAACATCTCTGGCACTGTGAGAATCTAATCGCAAACTGAGATAAATGAGCTTGTCTCTGTTATTTACGATGGCTGATTCTGTCACTGTGGAAGAGGGGGGTTTTCGGTTTTCCACAGAACCATCGATCATTTGCGCTGGCGTCTGGTGGGGCAAGTTATTCTGATGGACAGACAGGCTGAGGCAGATGAGTACTGAACTGTCAGGAGGCCTCCGACCTCCAACTGTTTACTTAAAGCCTGGAACCTCTTGGCACCGTACGAACTTATTACACAGACAGATTCCTGTAATTGTTTTTGGTTTAGTGCAACGTGGTTTCCTCATCATTACTGGAAAAATTAAGACAACAGTGCTGCAATTAATTAAATTATCTCATGGTTATCTTGATAGTGATAATGACAGCTGTTGATAAGTAAAGTATGCATATCAGTATTAAGGTGTTCAAGCTCAAGGTTCCACCCAGAAAGCTTGTTAAGCCCAGTGGTAGATGCACGAGGGCAGACCTGCAGCGAGCCACCGCGTTTTTGTGTTGAAATATGTTAAAACATAATCAGTTCTGATAGACAAGACATTTTCTCAGTTGCTGATCTGCACTGTCGTCAACTTAAGGGTACAAGGAAAACATAGATTATGTTTCAACAATAAAGTGTATCGGGTTTTAACTTGTTGTTCAACCAGTATAATTTTCAAGTTTGTACATTATGTTTTCATGTGACTACCATATCAATATTGAAAGAACTTTAATAGCTTTATTATAGCATAATCAATGTGTATAATGTAACAACATACAATATTGTTCAAACATGAAGAATATATTGTTAGAACACAGTTTTTAAAGTATAATGTGATATAGGATAATGAGGTTTGCTGAACCTCCACAAATTTTCACATTTCAAGATGTTACTTCTCATATTTTGTATATAATGTGGGCGTGATACCCATATTTTACAATAAGTAATACCAATTTATTATTAATATAATTGGTATTGTTTGATTAATACTCTTGGTCGTTATATGTAATTGGTAAGTAATTAATACCAATTGATTTTCAGGCAGTTTAGTTAGTTCATCAGTTTATCACTCAGTTCAGCTTTAGATTTTGAATATGGCAGAATATAACGCGTGAAAACGTAATGTACAAACTTGAAAATAATGCAGTGCAGCTGAGTCAGGCATGTGCAGAAAACCATTTAGTTCAAAAATACCCCACAGCTGTTTTCTTTACAAAGAAACCATGGCAGGCCCCTTCTGAAGCGTGTAAACGGCTGTGGAAAGTGCCCACTTTGCAGATGGCTCGTCACAGACATGCTCAAACTGCAGTAAGTGACCCCGAGATAGGTTTGATATGCCGCGTGTCCTAAAGACGGTCAATTCGAAGAGAGGTGGGTTCGTGAGTTGGCGATTGCTGGCATCTACCAGAAAAGTGAGCGTGATTAGTCAGTCGATCACTTGTTCTCCTCCGTTTGCATTCAGTGTGAGCAAACTCCAAAGAAAACACTCCGATGTTCCGATGTTTTCTTTACTTTTCTTTGCTCTCTTCACGCTGTCTCTTTTACGCAACACCATACACACACACTCTCTCTCTCTCTCTCTCTCTCTCACACACACACACACGTAAATAGAGTACGGTACTCAGAACTGAACATGAAATAGCACAGGGAGGAGTGGACCTCTCCATGTTTTATTTTTGTGTGAGAACTTGTGGAGGTTGCATTCTTCGGTCTCTCTGCGTAACATCTGTTTTTCTTTTTTTTTGACGTCTTTGAACTTTGTCACAATGTAGCGAAGGATTTGAGCCCTCTGACATTTCCAGCACTTTGACCATCCTTTCATTTAATTGCACACATAATGAGGGAGAAAACAAAAGAACTGGCCAGGGCAGGGATCACACTTTCCCTCTGAGGAGGGTAGTCATTTCGATTCAACCACCTGGGAATTTAAATGTTCCCATGATAAATCTTTCCAACATCCCAGTGCCACTATGTGGTTATATCAGCTTTGGCATGAAGCTGAGCTAGCAATCTCAGCTCGGACTGTTTATAGATGTGTGGTCAACCCAGACCACCACAGCAAAGGGTTTACAATAATATTCTCCAAGTGATGCCTGTTGTAATAAAAGTGTCTCGCCTGGTGCAGCAAAACCAACGTGTTGTGCTGATCTTATTATTCTCAAATTAAAGTGTCGTGCTCCGGGCAGCAGGGCTATAAACTGTGGAACTTCAATAAAACCAAATCCCCCCCCTTGCCAGTTGATTCTCTGCCATCGAACACTCGTGTAAAATGTATGTGTATTTGAAAGAGAGCTAGCTCAGCATGTTGAGACATTTTGTTTGCGCGTAAATTTAATTCAGTTAACCGTTTATTGGTTGTATAAAACCCACAATTCTGACCTCAGATTGCATTTTAATGACATTTAAATATGCTGTTCCAAGTCCAGTAACATGACAACTGTGTCTATTAACGGCAAAGTTTTGGATTTTAATCAGCTGGGGCGTGGTTAAAGAGCAAAGTAGAAAGATTCTAAATGTATGATATGCAGCTTAGCTAATTAAAGAATGTTGAGACTTAACATTTTACCTTCCCTATGTTGTGGTACATTGATGGAATTCATTTTTTATGGGGGGATCACTTGTGGAGGTTAAATCCTCATCCTCATTTTAGAATAACAGACAATAATTACAAATATATTGGCTATATCTTAATTTTTTATAAGGTAATTCAAACATTTTTCCTAATATTTTTGACTAGCTAGTTATAGTAAATTGGACATTTAATCACATTTTGATCAAATGTCACAACCATGCAAAGACTAATAGTTAGCAGACATGTGCAAGAAAGTGACAAATATAAAAATCCCAAATTTCTAATTGAAAAACTTAAGCTTGAAAAATGTTTTTTCACCCAACCATTAACAATTTCTTTTAATTTTGTTGGGTTATTTGTTTGAGATAATGAAGTCTGTTACAGTAAATTTTTCTTTTTACTGTTTTTGTTTTTGTTTTCTGTTTACCATAAATATATGTTTTTACATATTTAACAGTTATCTTTAAATATGTTTTTAAAGATAAATAAACATTCTTATCCTTTAGAAAATTAATAAGTGGCATATAACTGAAAATAGTGTATTTTAGTGTCTGATTAAAAAAAAAAAAGGTTGGAAACGGGTACTTTGTTTGCTTTGTTGCCAAGTTACATGATGTCCAGGAAAATGTAGTCATTTGAAGAAAGCAATTGTGATCAGTGCTGGGAATGTCAAAGCATTTGTGAGGTCCATCCTCGGCGAGAGCCTCCACAGCTGCTGATGCCTGCCAGTTCAGAAAGGTCTGGCTCTCCGTCTTTTGTTTCCGTGGATTGTGTTGTAACTTGTATCGTTTTGGAAGCTGAGCCCTCGGACGGAGCCGGGGGGAACATCTCGGGGCCAGATGTTTCTCCCTTTCTCTGCTCCTCTTTGACATGTCTTCATTCAGTGTGCATATATAGACCCTGCTTGGGTTTAGGAGACATGAAGGCATTACTAGAGTGTCAGTCACCACCTCACTGCCCTTGGGGAGATCTACAGGAACACTCACATGCTGTTACATGGAGCGGCTATAGGTAACTGCAGTGCAGTCTTCGCGGTTATACTCGGTTCTTCTCTCACTTATTGGCTTTGACTGGTGGGTTAAGTAAGAAAATATGCCCCACCAAAACCACACAAGAAGACTCAGCACTACTGCTCCTTATTCTACAGATTAATGGATCTTACTGCAGATGGTTCTGTATTTGGTTTTATTTAAAATTACTAGTGTTAAAACTCTTAGAAATTAACCATCAGTTTAATGTTTATACTGTCTTAGTTTGGTTCTGAGACAACCTTAGTCTTTACAGTAAAAGGACAGATGTATCTAGAAATACTAGTTGACCACTTAAATCTTTCTCAGGGGTTGAAAAAACACAAATGTGGCTTTGGAAGCCAACTGAAGAATTTCTTTATTGCTTTTGTTGGTTGTAAACAGAAATGGTTGTTTCTGGGAAGTCTTTTATCATATGTGCACAGCCACACCATATAAATATTCCAGTAATTATACCCTCCGTCACAACAAAGTTTAACAGTTTATCATCAAAACTATTGACACAAAATAAACCTTTAACATTAAAGTGTCTGTTAAATGCATTATTTTACAGTTTAAAGACCAATTTACACCCTATTAAAACTTCCTGGTTGGCTTTGAAGTAGAAGTAATAACATATTGGATGTGTGTTAATGTTTTTTAGGAAGCCTCACTTTGAAAAAAATAATTGCAAACGTGTCAAATATTTAAAATTCAAATTTTTAGGATTAAAATAATAATAGTTGGAAGTTAGAAGTATATTGGGCATGTACGTCATATAAATGTTTGACAGTGTTTGTTCCACGAAGAAATGATTATGCAGCAATAAACTGCAATAATATCTGAAGACACAAATTAGGTTCAGAATTTTTAATTTATTGACAACTTTGACTGAACCACAGAGAATGAAAAATACACATACAGGCTTAAATAGAAACAAACACTTTTCAGCAAAATGACACCTTGAAGAGACTTGTATTCAATCATCATGATTTATTGGAGGTAGTGGTTCATCTTTGCCAGCATAAATATGAGATGTTTGGTGGCTCTAGTTTCATTCACAATTATAAGAAAATGAGGAAGTCTCGGGAACTTGTGGTAAGGGAAAGTTATGCTGCGTCTTGTACAAGGTGAAGGGGAAAAGAAAGAACATTATCTTAATTCCTAGCCACAACGTAGCGTTCTGACAGGAATTTATAAGGCAGGTCAGCATTAGGCTACTAGAATAGACGTTCTATGTTGTTCCAAGCCCATGATAAGTTAATGTACTTCTCTCTAGAACTGGTGTTTTTGAAATGGAAGTTAGAAGTATATTGTAGAGCACATCTCCCAAACAGAGGTGAGGTGAGCTAATTGTATTTATGTAGCAAGGCAATTCAAAGTGCTTTGGAGGATAATATTCAAACTAATTAGCTTGAAATCAATAATTTCTATACAAGATGGGAAATTTTTTTTTTCCCCAATCTGATTTTTTGTTGTTGTCAAAAAACTATGTATTTTTAAACTTTGAAAAAGAATGAGCCAAACTGGAGCAGTGCAGATTGTAGGATATAAATACAAAATAAATTCTACAAAATAATTCTGTTTATAGGATTACATTTTCCTTCACTTTTACATTATTTTACCTAAATTTGAGACCCGAAGGCAATTATTTTCTGTCCATTTTCTGTCCATTACAGTATTATATGTTCTCAAACAGCCTATGTAAAGAATCCACCTTGAGGTGTGATTGTTGTATCTGCAAAGACATTTAAAAATCCTGTCATAACTTAGACGATAATCCCATCCCGAAGGACATTGTTGAAAGAGCTGATGCCGTCAGCGACTGTACATGTCCACTGATTAAACACACTGCACCGAGACCTATTCAGACAATTACAGAGCTTTTACACACTCAGAAAACAGAACAGAAACACTGTAAAAACCATCAACCTCAATGAGCCTGTGATTAACTGACAGGAGTGGCTGCCAGCACAGACTTGGCAGAGCACCAGCGGTGTCACTGTGGTATGTTGTTGTTTGCTTACATGTGTAACCGCACTAAGGAGATCGTCACAGACACAATACTAGCTCTCATTTCTCTATGTGAGCGTCTGTTGATACTTGCTGCCAGATTGGGAGATGATCCATGACGGCTACGTGACTGGCAGGTCTCTGCAGAATCCCTCAACTGTCATTTTCAGGGGAAGAACATATTTTTTCTTTATGAATTTCAACAACAACTCTTCACTTGAAAGGGAAAAAAAGGCACGATTATCATGTCTGATAGAGCATTTTACATCAAGCCATTCTGATATGTGTGTAGATTTTTAAAAATTAAGCCAGCCACTTCTAAGGGGTTTGTTCTGACCCTTGTTTGGTTTCTGTGATTCCATCACAGAAACGCTCTGAGAACGTATGAAAACTGTCTCTGTGCCTTGTTTTCCTTCAGTCTCAACCAGACAGGACGTGAACACTGAGTGATGAATATGCAGAAAAAGTGTAAAGCATCTCTACAACGGAAGAGATTTCATATGCAAGGCCTTGAATGGCTTTCTGTGTGCAGCAGCACTGTACCCACTCCCATGTGGTAAACGGGTAAGTTGACCCAGGCTGGACAGGTTGCGGTCAGCCTTACCGGGAAAGCGGAGGGTTTAAGAGTTGAGGGTTGTTGTAATTTTGGCTGCTTGGGCGGAAGAGCAGTGTAGAGGTGAGGAGAGAGGACTGAAAACATAATCAAGACCGGACACCAGATACGAGTGTGGACTTGCATTTGCATGAACCGGTTGAGGACCAAAAAATGTTGGGATCACTTGATCAAAGGACTTTTAAATTAACGGTACGAAACACATTTTTAACGGACAGTAATGGATGGTTATCCCTCTTCATGCAATACTTTGTTAAAGAAAGGCCTCTTTTAACACTGACAAACTTTTTAAATGAAGTAGCACTTGTGTCTTTCCATTGCTGTTCAGTCCCTTTCTACTTCCATAGCTGTAAACAAACCACATTGCATCAGCGTTCCTGAACCATTGGTTTGTGAGATAAGTCATAAAAATTCTACTTGACATTTTCGTCTGAATTGCTATTTGCTCCTGTTGACTTTTTGAGTCAATAAAATCAGTCATGTACAATACAGAAAGCAAACACAATGAAATCATAAATGCATATCATAATATCCCAAGTTGAACTAAAAGCCTCTTAGAATCAAATTATCATCAGTTGCTTAGTGACAGACGGGCAACCTGTCCAGGGTGTACCCCGCCTCTCGCGCGGAACGTTAGCTGGAGATAGGCACCAGTTACCCTCCCGACCCCACAAAGGGACAAAGGTGTAAAGAAAATGGATGGATGCTTAGTGAAAGTATCCACAGTCCAGTTTTTAAAAGTATTTTAGGCACAAACTATACAGAAGGTTTGGCAGTGTATTCCACTGCCCTGAGTGCAACAGCCTGGAAAGATAGGTCTCGTGGAGTTTTGATGAAATATTGTTTTTCAGTTTTTTTCAATTTATATTCTGAGACACGCCCATCCCACGCAATCCTGAGGGCAATTTAGGGAGACCGATATATCTAACAGGCTATATTTTTGGACTGTGGGAGTGGGAGCACACAGACAGAACCCACACTTGCAAAGGAAGAACATGCAGACTCCATCCAGGAAGAGTCGAGGCTGGGATTTGCATCAAAGTTCTACTTGCTGCAAAGGAACAGTACTAACAGCTGTGCTACTGTCCAGGCCCAACTGAAACAAATACATATGAAATATTATTTCATATATAAGTGGCATATAGAATATATTTCTATATTTGTTAAAAAAAGCCTAACTTTGTAGTCATTTTGTAAAATATTTCTTGAGCCACAAATATGTGTTCTCTGTGCAAAAGTTTGTGCATCATTACTGAATCATTCAAGCACAAACATACGACTAGTGTTGCAATTTAAAATAATTGATGATGGCCTGTTCCTAAAACACATAATTTTTTATTTTCATATATTTTTCAATGTCAATAAAAATATGAAAAAAAATATTTTGAACATTATTTTAAATAAGCAGAAAATATATTTCTAAGGGCAATTCTTCAATTGTATGCCTTGACATTGTTAGGTTCTGATTTTGGAAAACAAAATCAAACCCACTATTACCAAGAAACTTCTATGCAACTAGATATTCTCCAAGTCTTTTAACAATACAGTCATTTTGGTTAACCGTGTTCACAAAATCCTAGTATAATTTTTATGTACTCGAGTACAGGTTGTTTTTTTTTTCATTTTTGACTGGACTAGGCGTTGTCAGACCCTTTACTGAAGGAATGTATATTAGTTTGATCTGTAACTTGAGAGTACGTCCCAGAGTCCTCCCTGCTGGTGTTTCTGTGAAAATAATCGAGTTATGTTCTTTAGCAAGCAGCTGGATAGCCAGAGGTTGAGTTTGTGGTTTCGCCAGGTTGCTGGTGGATCGTGGGATAGTTTGGGTCAGCAGGCTTTCTTCCTACATGTGCTCATGTTGGCTTATCATTTTCCACTTCAGGCGCAGCGCTCTTATAGCCACCTAGTTGTGTGGCAGTTTTGCAATAAAGTGAAATACTTCCAAATTTCAAACCGAGGCAACCATCTCCTCATGTTCTCTTTTGGGGATTGCATTGTGGTTGTTTCCCCGTGTCCTTTCCTGAAAATAATCCTGCTACATGTTTCTTTGACACCGTCTTTCCGCTGATATTGGAAAAGCACTGCAGGATAAAGGAATCTGCTGCCATGCATAGCAAAGAAAGGCTTTCCACTGATATCCAAAACTTCAAGCAGAGCACTTCCCCTTCCCGAAAAGCCTTCCTTACCACAGGCCTCCTTCAAAGACCAGCTTCTCAACAACAGTCCGCCCCGGCAGGCCGACCCCTGCTCCTGTGTTCCCGCTCTGGTGAGCGAGGCAGGCGGAGCTGGGGTGGACTTGAACTCAGGCAATTGTCTTCTCCTAAGATGTCTTTGTGCTTTGGCATGTGTCTTTGTGTGTGCATGCGTCTCCACGTGGATTTGTAAAACTGTGAATCATGGGTTTATGCTGATGATATGCTGATGGCATTTAAGGCCATGTGACCAACAGAGGGCTACACACAGGGAAGTGTCCACTGTTGGGGTAATAATGCATGAGTAATAGGGCAGTGGTTTCGGAAAAGATTATGTTTAAGCCAGTTGAATGTCAGCAAAGGCAAAGTACAGCACCAACCTGTCTGTTTTCTACAATAATTGCATTGGATTAAAGAAAAACACAGCATGAGTAGCAGAATGAAAAGAAGTGGCTTTTGTTGGACTATTGAAGCAATCATAATCCCTACACCACTGTCCTTGGCAGTTTGTATGATATATGTGTGGATATCTTGTGTTTAACGTTCCTCAGACACGATGTCGTTTGTTATGGCCAAACACCTCTACTTTGCCATTGCCTGTTTAAAAGACGCTGTTCCAGAGTTGCAGTCCTATGTTGTGCTGCCATGCTTTTAGTTTTGATATAAGATGCCAACTTTGTCAACCCTTCTAAACAAGCCACATTTGCTGTCAAAATCATGCTGCTATGAGTTCTAACATTTTACATGAGAGCTTTTGAAGCCAAGGTTGAACTTTTGGGTTGTTGCTAACATCCTTTGGTCTGATATTTGCTGGGATGTCCACTCCTGGGAAGTCTGACAACCATCTCAAATGTTTTCCACTTGTAAAAATTCTCCCTATGGAATGATTGACTTCAAATAGTTTGGCAGTTACCTTATAAACGGCTTGAAATAACAAGCAGATGAAATGTCTAAAATCAAACTCATAAAACATACTGCAGCAATTTGGAAATAATTCTGTACAATCATTTGGAGGTTTTTCTTTTGAATCCATATGCACCAAATACTTGTTTGTGTCTCTGCAATGTTGTCTTCTGACTTGATTCTGTGGCTGGACTGTAACTTTAAGAGTTAACAATGTTGTGTCAGAGCAGTGTCAAACCTGTAGGCTATCTGAAGCCATTATAATAGAGATAAATGACAGAGATTAAATTTCCATCTCTGACCAAGCTCCACAACATTATGTTAAGACTGATGACTGGTATTAACGTGGATTACCGGCTGTGTGTGTCTGTCTGTTTATACACTCTGAGCTAATTTTAGCCTTTGTGCAAATATTCTTGTATTTACAGGCCTGTTGCACTTCCTCCACACAACACACAAACGTTCAGGTCACATGTGAATGTTTTGTAAGTTTGTCTCTATGTGAGCAGAATGAGCTTTAGAAAGCAGAATTTTAATCAATCATTTTTTTTCCTCCCTTAAATTGCACATTTTGTATTTTTAGACAGATCAGAGTAGATTTGGCCAGCCCTCTTTTAAAAGCACAAGTCTGCGTGCTGATCTGTGGGCCTGAACCCGAGTCACCTGTTTTAAGTTGAACAAGAAAGTTTAAGTGTGGTAGTATTCTTAGCAAAATTATTAAATTTTTTTTCTTTAGTTTAAGAATGCGAAAGTCTGTTGATGTTTCAATGTATTGTTATGCGAGAGAGGAATGAAACAGGAACATGGAGCGGGAGAGACTGTGAAAGACGTGTGAGAAGGCGTTGAGATAAGAAAGTGCTAATGTCCCTAATTCACTCCAGATGAAAGCTTTTGGGCTGACGGGGCTGGGACGGACGGATGAGAAATGTCGGCCACGCCTACATCACACCATCTTTTAATGAGTCTCCTAATGTTGAGAGATGGGTCGTAACCATAGAAACAAAGAGCACAACACACATGGTCACAAACGTGTTCTCCTCTAAAGTGTAGGTGGTTCATCAGTTTCGTTCAACAGTGCAGCCTTCGCTGTGTTTTTGATTTGTCTTTGCGTCAGCAATGTCCCAGCCTGAGGAAGCACTGAAAAGGTTTCTGTGTCACAGTTCGATTACATACTCAGGAAATTAGAGTTAGCAAATTAAGCTTAAGCACCAATTTTCAGCTGTTTAACCCTTAATTCTTTTTTTTCAGTGTTTTACATTTTGAAAGGACTTTCTTATTAATTTTAAGTAAGAAATTGTGAGCTGTAGAGTGAGAACTGTATTTCTTTGCATATTTTTAAGATGCACGAAGGTGTGTCTTTATTGGAACATTAACATAAAGTCCCATGTTTGCACATTTTTTAAATGGCACCATCCAGACACCTTTAATGAATCTGAAGGACAGAAGGGAAGGTATTTATAACCATCATGAAACTGCTGGACTATAACCTGGATCCTGCTTGTTGTCATGTCTACGACGGTCATGCAGCTGTTGAGCTGTTTCTGTCCAGGGGGTCCTGAGTGGACTCGGAGAAGTGTGAGGTTTCCAGAAGGCTGAGTGAATCTAGTGCCACAGTTCCCACGGTGTAAAAAAGTGGAGTCTTCAGATGAGCTTTAAAAATCAAATTTCATGTTAATTTAAATACCAGAAAAAAAATATAACACCACAAAAGCGAGTTATTTAACAATTGGCAAAAATAATTATTATTTATTTTGGATGCCAGAAGGCTAAAAATGTTTTAAAATCTCGCTCTAACCCTTAACGTCTGTTTGTCTGTGTAATAAAAATAAAGGTGGTGCCTTGTGCTTCAAAGATGTGCCATACAAATGTAAGAATGTGGTGAGAATGTGTCCAGTTGACAAAACTATAGAATAAAAGCAGCAAGCTGCAACAATAACATCATGGAGCATTTAAGTAGTTTACAAAAAGCAACAGCAGGGCAGAGTTGTGTTTCCATATGGGAAGATTAGGGTCAGGATTTGTATCAGTGACTTCCTCTGCTCACAAGGAGGATATTTATCAAGTAAACAGTGCGGGATGAGATGTTTGTAGGGGCTGCCAGATGGAAAGGAGCATGGTGGATGCTGGAGAGGAAAAGATGTTTGGGAATGATGGAGTAAAGAGGTGGAGTTGCTAGAGAAGAATGCATCCATTTAAGTCATTCTGAATCGTCGACTATGTTATCTGAGTTTTGTGCACATCACAGCTAAATGGATCAGCAACAGTTTTACTTTAGGTAGCTAGAGAAACTCGTCTATGGGAGGATTTCCATCGCCTCTACAGTAAAACCTTACTTTGAAGTAATGGTCATGCTGTGCTGATTAATTAAAGTGTTAGGAGTTACACTGGTAGAGGATGTTTTTTTATATATATTTTTTTAGAAACAATATTTGCACAGAATTATCAAAATGTATTTTTCTATAACAACCACAACTATTTATCTATTTATTTTAGTCCTTGTATACCAGTAATATTATTGCCGACAATTATTTAATTCATCCTAACAAAAGCTTTAGAAAGTAAAACGGTTAAAATTGAGATTTTGTTTTATTTTTTTCCCAGTTAGTAACTCTTAATTTTTATTAATACATCAATACATAATACATACCAGTGTCTTCTAATGAATAAAGTCTTCTCTTATTCGACTATTTCAGTCACAAAATCCGTTATTCACTTTAAAGATCTGATTTTCTCTGAAAGCTACCATTGAAAGCTACCATACCCAAAGGAGCAGTCACACATTCGATTTTTGATAAAAAAAAGAAAAAAAAACAATCATCTTAGTCCCTATAACTGGTTGCACGTTTTATGTGGATATGTCGCTGCATGTGCATTTGGCTAAATTTTTTAAACAAGCTAATAACAGTGACTCAAACAAAGAAAGGTTTGAATGATGGTAACACTCTTACAAACATCTCCTGTGATCGCTGTTGTGAAATTCTTATGAATTATCACAGATACCAGAACTCTACCTGCATATCCTCACATAATGAGGACTCCTCCACTGAAGCCTCCTGGGCATGACCTCAGCTCACCGCTGTAGGACCTGTTGCTATGTTTACGCTTGTATTTGCGATTGTAGGGTAGCAATGACTGATTGGTGGTAAATGTCTGCAGGGAAGACAAGCAGACTGAGGGAAAGAAAGAATGTGAGGCTTCTTCTGTTCTTGAATGACTTTTCCAGGGAGTTTCTATTCCTGGCACTTTGATCCGATGTTAAAGGAACGGAGTGTACGAATCCACCTCTGCTGTCTGCTCTTCAAACACTAAAAATTATTATTTTCGAATAACCAGCAGTGGATGGCATTATGCACAAAAGGAGATCAAATTGAGACATGAACAATTTGCTACCATCATAAAGCCTTTTGGCATAAAAGTGGTTGACTTGATTAACCTGGTTGGTTTTCTTTCATTCATTCAGGGCTTTCAGAGATAATTTAAAAACATTGTTAATTGTGTTGCTGTCCTGTCGGCCTTGCATATTTCTGGATCCTGAAGTCATTTGTCAGCTGTTTTGTCTCGCCTGTGATTTTTTTTTTTGCTTTTAGTGTGCTGGAGAGAAGTTTCAAATTATTGTTCTACATCTGTTCATTAAAATAAAGCTATGATAAAACTTAGAATGTTTCTTTTCTGTGTATGCAAAAATACAAACAAGCCTAAATGCCAAATCTAAGTAATCAAAACCACCTACATCCCTCATAATCTGTGCTTTAGAGTTGAAACGAAGCTGTGGAGTGAACAACCGCCACCAGTTCAGATCACGTCATCGATCAACAATAATGCGTGCAGACACCCAGAAAAGGAGTGAAAAAGGTTAAGAGGAGCGCCGCGAGGCAGACGGGGACTTTCCAGACGCATTGTCAAAAATCCTGAATTTGACAGTCGGTCTTCAGCTTTTCCCTACCTGCCCTGACATAGTCTGCTCTCACTGCACTTCTCTCCACATCTGTCTCTCTATCCGATTCACCTGATCTGTGTACATGTTTTTATTCATTACCATAGCTGCAGCAACACTTGCACTTACTGAGCAGAAGACGCCTGTAATTAGACAAAAAAATGTAGGGATTGAGATGTGATTGTAATGATGAGTGAACATCAGAGGGGGGGGATTAGTGGGTGGATGCATGTTCTGCCATGTGGAGAGCCGAGATTTGAAAAATTAATGTTCACCGAGAACTCTCTTTTATGTTTCAAGCACTTAAGTTTATCTTATAAATCCCGTCTCCCAAGCTCTCTTTAAGTAGTTTTGTGCTTAGCATCACATCATACGGCTGTGCGAACACTGAATAGCCACAAAAAAAGAAAGACCCGAACAAATGAGGGATGAACTCCGTTTTAAAATCACGTTGAGGCAATTCATGTCTTTGTAGAAGGTTGCCACGAAACACAAAACCGTAATTTGTGAAAATTTCCACCTCAAAGCTGATTTAAAGCCAGACTGAGATTATAAATAGTTGCTGTTTGCAAACACTCTGTACATGTTTCTCTTTTTAGCACACGTGAGGATTAATAGCGGCTGTAAATATCGGACTCTGCATAGCAGACATGAATGAATCTATGTGGTGAATTGCTGTATTTATTTTGCAGCACATAGAAAGGTTCTGGCTCACGTTCATACAGCCCAGAAGGAAAAGTGCTACGTAGGAGGATTTTATATGAAGGTAATTTTGTTTCTTAGTGCAAAATACACATGTGGACAAAGTAGAGAAGACCCAGAATTTTTTTTACAAACAATCCAATAAATTCTAAAAATTTTGTGAAAGTGAACGGAAACTTAATCGAATCCCAAACCTCACTTAAAACCATGTTTACCCAAGCCACCAGGTAACCTGTCAGCTTCATTTTATTGAAAGAGAATCAAGAAAATCCTTTTTTGTAGCAATTTATTGAAGGGGAGTGAATAAGACTGACATGACACTTTCATAAACACGATATAACATCTGTCATGAATATT
The DNA here is from genome assembly GCA_033032245.1 of Poecilia picta. Classification (NCBI taxonomy): domain Eukaryota; kingdom Metazoa; phylum Chordata; class Actinopteri; order Cyprinodontiformes; family Poeciliidae; genus Poecilia; species Poecilia picta. The sequence goes on along the minus strand of CM065356.1, from coordinate 22,916,646 downwards.
AATAATCCCTCATGAATATTTATGACTGTTGACATAAAGCGTCATTCAGTAAATTATGACACTTTGTATTAAAAGTTGACATTATTCAAAATGTCTTTGTTATGACAACTTGACATTAACCAATAAATCATTGCTGATATAAATTTGTCCTAAAAGTGTTGCTGATTGAACTTTAAAAATTAGGTAACTTTATGTTATTAAAGATAAAGTTTAAACAGTAATGATTTCTTGATTAATATCAAGTTGTCATAACAAAGACATTTTGAATAATGTCAACTTTGTATTAAAAGTGTCATGATTTACTGAATAACACTTTACGACAACAGTTATAAATATTCATGAAGGCCTATTCATGTTCGTAACAGGTGTTATGTCATGTTTATGAAAGTGTCATGTCAGTCTTATTCACCCCCCTTCAAATAAAATGTTACCTGTTTTTTTTATAAACGACTCATTTGGCATAATTTTGAAATCGCTTTGCCTGCTTACTTAGTTTGTTGTTGCCTGAAATTAAATGCAATTTGAAGAGATTAAACATTTTAGTGTAAGAGAAATCAAACAAGTCTGTCTGTCACAACATTCTTCTTTGTCTTCTTTGTCATTGAAAAGGTAAAAAAAAGCTCTTGGATATTTGAAGCACTTCAGCTATGTTATCGGAGGAGTTTTTGCAGCACGGATATTCTATAAATAACTTCACTGTTGGGACTTCCTTCAGGTGCACTTTAATTAAAGCTCATTAAATCATGTCACTGAGATCATATTTAATCTTAATGCCCCAAACATTTATTTATGACCAGGATTTTGATTTTGAAACTCTTGGCATTGGGTTGGTATCTGCAGTCGTGTGTGCACTGTGCACTGATGCTTGCTGAAGGTCTCCTCAGGTATTCATGCCTGTGGTTTCACCTGATATTTATGAGACTGGGGAGTGGTACTGCACGTTGTGACCCATTTAAGCGGCACTTGATTGCCGGCGGCAAAACACCGGGGGGAATGCGTTCCAGCTGGATGATGCAATGCTGCGTCCTCGTCTCGGTTACACTCTCATGTCACTCACTGTTCATATACTTCTCTCACCGTTTGAATTTCTTTCATTTCTCATTGTGTCTGCATTTTATGAAAAAGGCCATTTGGCACAGTGCGAGGGGGAAAATACAGCTCTCGTGTTTTTGTAAAAGGTGTGTGTGTGTTTATGCACAGTGACACATTCCAACAAAATGGAGCTCGAGGCGCAGAGATTCCCTCTGGAGTTTCATCACAACACAGCGGCTCATGATGATGGAGATGCTGCACTGTTTGCAGAGAGTGAGCTGTCAGCGTGGGCTCGCATACAGCAACAGTAGCTTAGGCTACAGCTTTGGAAAACATGGAAAGTTCGTGTAGCGCTGGCCTCCTACGTTGATGCTCTCGTAACTTATTGTGACACTTGTTGTTGACTTTGAGCTGCCCTGCGTGGGTTTGGCTCTGTCCTGGAGGAAAATCAGTCGGTTTGTCTTTGGGGAAAACACAACTGCTCTAATTTGGGTCAGCCTGTAACCTGTTGATTAAAGGTGTAATTGTCTGCGGTTTCTCCCCACAACCTCCCCTTCTCACAGTTAAGCATGAACGCATTTTTTTCCAGATCCCGTCACCTTTTCTTCCCTTTTCTTTTCTCCACTTTTAGGATTGATTATTGTCTTTTTCTTTCCTGAGTTAACTCGGGAAAAAAATAGCAATGTTTGTAAGAAAAAAAAGAAAACGTCTCGGGTGATCAAGCCAGGAACATTCACATATCATCTCAGATCAACATTTATGCAACATTTTTATCAGAGAGTTTTAAAACGGACCCACAACAGCCTTAATAACCTTTTGTCCAGTCTCACATCGATGCATGTTTACTCTTGTTGTTTCAAAGCGCTGACTGATAACACAGGTGGTTTATTGGATTTATCAATGAACTTATTGTCTTCTTTTCCCATGTTCCCCTTTTCTTCATTTTCTTCCCCTTCTCTTTTACTTTTACCACTTCCTTGTCTGATGTCACCTATTCATACTTCCATTCTTTCCGTTTTACCTCCCCTCCATCATTTGGGCCTTCTGCTTCTCTTTCTGTACTCTCTTCTCCCCATTCTTTTCTGTGTTTTTCTCCTCCTTTATTCTCCAATTCTTCTTTCTTCTATTAATTTTCCCTTGTGCTTCCTATTCATTTTCTCACCTCATTTTTCCTTATTTTCTCATCCCTCTTTTTTCACTTATTTTTATTCTCTTTTTTTATACATTTTTGTCCCATTTCCCTATTCCTCTGTTTTATTTTGCTGTAGCTGATTTTCTTCGATTACTTTATATTCTGCTTAATGTCCTATTTTTTCTTCTTTTTCTTGTTTGTGTCAACTTTCCTTTGCGTTTTTCTCTTAGACCTTGATCTTTATTTATTTATTTCACTTTCTTGACTTTCCTAGCTTTCCTGTTCTTTTCATTCTCGTCTTCCTTTATCATGTCTCTTTTTTGTCCATTCTTTCATCCTCCTCACTCTCACTCTCTTTATTTTTGCCTCTTGCTTTGCTGTCTTTGATTGGCTCACAACCTTTTGTAATTTGTAAAGCGCTTGCAATATTTGTTTGGTTAAAATTCAACAACTAAAGTTTGAAATTTAGGTTGAGTAGCTGTTTTATAACATTGCAAATCGTCAAAGGTTCTGGCATAATTCTAGAAACTCCAGCTGGAGTGTCCCAACTGTTCAACCAAAACGTTCACCCTTAATGACAGGTGATGATTTTTTAGGTAAAATTAAATGCAAAATGTTATTCAATGCTGTTCACGATACTCAGAACAGCATTGATTAACATTTATTATGAAAATGTTGGTCAAAGTTCACCAGAACTTGCTGTCTGCACATAGCTGGACAACAACCAATATGGGATTGTCATCCTTAATGTTTGGCATCAAAATCAAGCTTCACTTGTATGAATAATGTCTTCAGTATTCTCACTACATTCCAAGCAAATGGGGACGTTTTTAAAAAAGTGTGTGTTTGTTTTTCCCAGTAGTAGAACCTGTGAAGACTAGAATAAGTTAAATACATAGTAGACTATACTACACTATAACTCCCAATTTTTAACTTTAAAAGCAATAAAGTAGCCTGTCTTATTTTTCCACCCTAAAAAGAGAAAATGGCTAAAATGCATCATAAGAAGCTCCAAATTAAGTTGACATTGGTATCCCTGATGAATCTATGTAAAATTCTGAATGACATGGTATAATATACGGCACACATTCCTTTAAACTCACCTACACCTGTGTATATACGACTCAATGTCTCCGTTTATTTCTTTATGCACGAAAGCGAAGGCCATGGCTAAATTAATGTAGCTCATATTTATACACGTGTCGCTACTCTTGGGCACATTGTCAGTGAGCGCACACTTGCATACCTTCACACACTTATGGAGTCACATTCCACAATATCAGGCATGCATTTCAACAAGCCCCTGTGTGAGCACCAAAGAAGTGAAACCACCAATTGCAGCACATGTATCCTGTACATTTAGAAGCTTTTTAAATGGATGCTATGCTGTCAGACAAAATGTTTGCTTGTCAGTGGACCCCCCTCCCCAATGCTGACAGAGCTTGGCTGACTTCCCAGAACAGAAGAATATTTGACAGGTTGTCTGAGAGGCCCAGCAGTCACAATGACACTCTCCCCAAACACACACATTCTTCGAGTGGTGTATGCAAACGTCCGTCCTCGCATCCATGATCGCTCAGGCTGGACATAACATAATGATAGAGAATGGAGGCATTAAAGCAATTTGTTTGATTTAAGTTGTCAAGAAACACTAGGCCACGGCCTTCTCAGCTGGTTTTGATAGACGCTGCATGTGTGTCCCATGCACTTCATCTCCGGAGGAGAGCTGAAGGGAAACACATACTGTGATGTGTGTGAGAAGGAGTTTTATTGTGGGATGTAGTAGCACAAAATAAGAGTGGTTTTTACCCTCTGTACATGGTTGTGTAGTGTCACATCTTTGTGAGTCTCGTCTTTCAACTGTTGAATCCAAACATTTATTTTTGTCTGCTAACATGAACTTCTGATTTTCTATATTGCACATGGTAGTAAGACTCAATGCAGATTTCCAAAAGAGACTCTGTGTGAGTAGATTTAAAGTCTTTTGGCTACAGTTGAAATAAGTTCAGTGTTTCACACTGGACAGATTGTAAATGGTAACTATCGTGTACGTTTACATCACTTTATCCAGTTCAGAAAACCCCAAACACTGATTTTTGCTCAATTTCCGTCTCACAGAAATGAGGCTGCAAAATTGGCTTTGCACTTGCCGTACTTCCAAAACGGCCAGATTTTAGAAGGGGTGTGATGTTCTTCACAGATTTTCTCTAACACACCTCCGCTATCTTTGCCCCAAATATTGGTTGCAATTAAATGCAATAACATAGGTTTTTGACATGTAACACATTTAGAAAAAAAGTCTAGGGTCTTTGAAAAATTTTGAATTTTCTTATATAGATAATTCACGTCAAAATACACCATCTTTTTTTTTTTGTCTAGTAAGTGAGCAAACATGCATCAAGCAAAAGTGTTTCATGGTGATGTCAAGTCAAACACAAAAACTTGGGCTACAAATAAGGAATTTTAAGATGCTTTGGGTTTTTGTTTTTACATTAACAGAGAACAACATGCAACAGATGAAATAAATTAAACAATCTGCTAAATCTACAAAGGAAAACAGTTGTTTGATGCCGCTCCAAGAAAACCTACAACTCTGAAATAATACCTAGATAAAATTCAACTTCCTTCGGTGACTATCGTGTAAAACTGCATCTGTTTGGTTTTGTATCAGAATGTTTCAAGTTTTTGCGCCAACCTCTTGCGTTGAGTGTACATGGCCATTATGTAATGTGTGCTGTGCGTCTCTGTATAAAGTACCCTCTCACCTTCTCTTGTAATTGATGTAAATATAAATGAAAATGCCAGAATGCAAAGTAAAAGCATGAGTGGAGCGTCACAGGTAATTACACTGAGTTGCAGAGTGTGATTGAACTTGATTAAACCTCCTCATGGTGTGTGTGCACGTCATGAGGGAAATAGAGGCCCAGTGTTCTCGGATCCCAGCTTTAAATAAGGGGTCTTTATCTACTCGTGTGTGTGTAGTGCTGGTGTGAACACACTAAAAGGTTGGAGTCTTTTTTCCTCCATTTAGATGTGGCCCACGCGGCTTGCACCAGGTGTGGTGACCACTAACCAGCCTGGCTTTTAACCGTCATGCCTGATTGGAAGCTTGAGGCCAAGCTGGCACACACTCAAGCTTGCACACTCACAGCACATGGTGTCACCCATACACTCGGGCCTTCTCAAAGCCATTTCTAACTTGAATTTAATCTCCCATGAAGCGTTTATTAAGTTCACTCTTTTCACCATTTGCAGTGGAAGGAGGGATTCTGGGAGTTGTAGTAGGAATTTTACAGAAAGACTGATTTGCTATTGTCTTTAGAAATGTATTTTTAAGTTTAAAGTACATTTTGTTTAGCATAATTTTTAGGGTTGTTTTTTGAAAATTGTTTAGTAAGAGCTTTGTGTCATGACACAAACAGTTAACATATAAGAACATGTTTAATTTATATTCTTAATGTGTCGTATTATTGTAGCAACAATGTTTTTATATTTTTTTACAGTAAAAGTCCTCAACATTTATTTCATTTAAGAATATGATGGTTGTTTTGTCATTTATTCAATTGTCAAATATACAACAACCCTGAATATACAAACAAATTACTAGCAATGGTGTGGAAAACAGCCTACAAAACCAGCATGGAGGAAAAATAGTTTTTGTTCTCCTAACTGACAGTACAAGAAAAGTTTGGTTTTAATGGCAGGCAGTGAGAAAAAAAAACTTGTAAGATATGTGGACACTTTGTACTTAAGATTGCAGAGATATCAAAAAGAATAAAAAAAAAAAGTTCTGAGAAATGAGGGTCAAACACAGATTTGAATTTACATACATTGATCAAAAACTTATGTTTAGCATAATTTTTAGGGTTGTTTTTTGAAAATTGTTTAGTAAGAGCTTTGTGTCATGACACAAACAGTTAACATATAAGAACATGTTTAATTTATATTCTTAATGTGTCGTATTATTGTAGCAACAATGTTTTTATATTTTTTTACAGTAATAGTCCTCAACATTTATTTCATTTAAGAATATGATGGTTGTTTTGTCATTTATTCAATTGTCAAATATACAACAACCCTGAATATACAAACAAATTACTAGCAATGGTGTGGAGAAACAGCCTACAAAACCAGCATGGAGGAAAAATAGTTTTTGTTCTCCTAACTGACAGTACGAGAAAAGTTTGGTTTTAATGGCAGGCAGTGAGAAAAAAAAACATAAGTTTTTGATCAATGTATGTAAATTCAAATCTGTGTTTGACCCTCATTTCTCAGAACTTTTTTTTTTAATTCTTTTTGATATCTCTGCAATCTTAAGTACAAAGTGTCCACATATCTTACAAGTTCATGCATAGTGATCATGGATAGTGCAAAGGAAACATCGTTTCCTTGGTGCATTCTGATATTTTTCTGCCTTCATTTTGAATTTTACAGCTCAAAACCAAAATTCTGATTTTTTTATGTGTTCTGTAGGAATAAGCAGAAACTTCAGTTTTTTTGGCACAGATCTTATTGAAAATGTCTCACTTTTTCCCCCTCTTTTTGTCCCTAGATTTCCTTCGACTTGGCTGAATACACAGCTAATGTGGACGGTGTGGGGACATTGCGTCTCCTGGATGCAATCAAGACATGTGGTCTGACCAGCAGCGTCAAGTTCTACCAGGCTTCCACCAGTGAGCTGTATGGCAAAGTTCAGGAGATCCCGCAGAAGGAAACCACGCCTTTTTATCCCCGCTCACCTTACGGTAACGCTACAGACTCACGTGGCAGCAAGCATGAAATATGTTCTCTGTTTACATTTGTCAGGGATTGCACGTGATAATTTAAGCACGTACAAATTGCATAAAATCTCTGCTGCACTTTATCTTTTTTATGAATAAACATCCTTACAAATGTGTGTGATTGAATAGAGAAGTGCTTTATAGTTCTAACTCACTTTGAGCTTGCTTCACACCCTGGGGCCAAACGTCGGATTGAAGACTGGAGTGGCTCTCTTTTTAACAAAGACACCTTTATATCCACAGCACTCAGCACTCACTTTCAGCTTACACACACACACACACGCATAAACACCGGCTGCACACGTGTGTTAGCGATCAGGTTTAATGTTCTCTGTTGTCTCAGTGCTCTCCCGCCTGACACTTTCCCCATCTGTCAGCACTCAATCTGAAGCTGAATAGGAGGCGCTGCTCCTCCATTAATTAGACCTGAGAAGTTGGAGGCGGAGGTTGCCATGGCGAACTCCCTTCACCTCAAGTGTACGTCCTGGCCTATGGCTTAATCAACAGGCACCTCCCTTCATTCGCTTTGGTATTTGACTCATTACAGGAGAAGGGAGGATGAGGAGGAGTTTGGTTAAAGATGGCGCTGCTCTTGGTCAATCACAATCTCAGATTCACACTCCTGAAAGAAGGACAAGTTTTGTTGATGTTCTGTATTTAACTCCAGGATGTGGTTTTATGGTCTTCCTCAGCAATTTTAATTGAAGAAGCATTTATTTCTCTCTCTGCTTTATACCTTACTACATTAGTTAAAGCAATGTTTGTGAGAACCCCTGTTTGAATAGCTCAACAATCCTGTCGTATTTGAAAAAGCCTTTCCTGTCTTTGCTATGATGGGGTCATGAAAGTGTGAATCCTTGACGGAAGATAACATGAAAGTCAGATATATGAACATATTTTCACGTTTCGTGGCCAAGCTTTTCAATTTTACATAAGACAATAAACACCCTTTCTCAGTTTAATTTACCTACTCTTTAGTTACTTCCTCTTTTTTCTCTTTGCATTCCACACACCATACCACATAATGCAAATGCTTTTATTTAATATTGTTAGTATTATTTTCAATAAGTCTTGAATGGGCAAACCAAGGACTAATGTTATACTGAGGAAGACTGTATTTGGTATTCCATTTGTTTTTATTAACATAGTACAAACCTGCAGTAGGTGGACCTCCAAACAAAATTTAACGATGTTTTCAGGCTGAAATATAAATACTGTATATTATTTGTGTGTATATTTCCTGTTTTCCTTTACTATCTCCAGTTCCACTTTTGTTTGTCCTCTCAGGAGCTGCTAAGCTTTATGCCTACTGGATTGTGGTAAACTTCCGTGAAGCCTACAACATGTTTGCCGTCAACGGAATCCTGTTTAACCACGAGAGTCCGAGGAGAGGTCAGTGAAAACCATGACTTCTATTTACTTTGACCTGTAAAACAATGTATCTGAAAATTATATTCTGTATTGCAAAAATTATTGGGTTGACCATCCAAACAACGAATTGAGTCCGTCCAATTACTTTCATATCCATATGTAATAAAATCTTGAGGGGCAAAGCTGATGATGAGGCAGATGGTACATAGAGGTTGCCAATTTTCTGCTGTGTCAACAGCTTTGGTTCTGTATACTTCTTTGGGTTGTCAGTTTGACTCAACAACAGTGCTCAGAGAGATTCATTAAATGGATTTATATGGTTGAGCAGATGCAAACAATCCTTTCATCACCAAGTGAAAAGTGTCAGATTGACTGGGCTCCCCTTTACTGGGCCCTAAAGCATTCAAGCCATCTTCTGGAGTGACCCAATATTTATGGCTCTCTTGCAGACCCAGAGAGCTGCCAATTGTCAAACCCAGAGCAGCCTGGGTCTGACAATTGCCAAGAGAAAAGCACTTGTCTAACTTTTGTGTGTCAAGTATAAAGTTCAGTTTAGAAACCATTGTAGTATAGCTGTGTTTTTCCTTTTTTCAAGAAGGGCACTCTTAATGTTTACAAGCATACATTGATTTTGGACAATTTCATGCTTTTTTGGAACAGTTTGGGGATGGTCCCTTCTGTTCTGACAGTTTGCCAGTGCAGAAAATAAGGTTCTAACTTCAAATTGATGGAGCTCCTTTGGGATAATTTTAGACTGGATCTTGACCAAGACCATCTCATTCAAAATCAGCACCTGATCTTCTGGAAAAGGTCAATAGTTCCCCTAAAAACACCTTCATATAAATGTGAAGCTGCTTTATGTGCAAAAGGGTGGACCAAAACCATACTAAATTCTTTGCACTAAGTATGAGATGTAATTGAAGTTCAGATGTTTAACCCGAGACAAGTAACCCAGTACTTTTGCAAAATGGTTAGACAGTTACAGTTACTCTGTTTTGACTTGTTTCAACATAATATTGCAGCATTGAACAGCCTGATTGTTCAGTGTTCCAGATGTACTACAGATGTTTTGAATAATTTCCAGCAGGACCAGTGAAGTGAATTCATGTATGAAGCCAGATAGGAAGTTTTAACCTAAACAGATGAACAACATCAACATAAATGCCTCAAATTCTTAACAGTTCAGACTGAATACAAGGATAATTCTTTTACGATGTTCATGTGTGACAAAATGACAAAGTGTGAAGCCCCTTACAACACTTAACCTCAATAAAATGTTAAATCCACAATGGTAATAGTGCATAGTAAAACATAAATATATCCATTGTTGGATTGTGAAAAAGTATCCAATTACACACTCCATATAAAGTCCTAATGATCCACAGGTGAGGCTAGGTTTCTTATAGCCACTTGGCACACACTCTTACGCGTTCTGACACACAGTGAACGGTTTGTGGTCCTATTTTTAATATGTGCTGCAGGCCCTGAGGGTCGCAGGCGCTGCTTTAACCCGATTTACACGCCACTGCGACTCAAAATTAATAACACATGACTGGAGCCCTGAAACTATGCCCAGGTCAGCCGCTCAGGTGTTTATGATTTATCCCCTAATGAAGGCACTGGCCACGACCCCGACCAGGGTCAGGGGTCATCCGGTAAACCCTAATGGGTTAGCACAGACAGATAGATGTGGGAACCAGTGCAGGTTACTGGCAGTTCAGAAGAGATGATGAGGTCCCTACAGGAATAGGGTTTGAAAGACAAAATCAGCAATACTTAAGATAAAGTTAGGTTTTTAATGTTGGTAAAATGCCATCTACAAGTGAATTTCTTTTAGATATAAAACCAGTCTGAATGCTTGTGAAATCTCAGAATTAGAGATGTGCAGGCTTGTTCGACACACAGACATGACCTTTTAAGGGCAAGGCTTGCTCCCTTCTGATAACATGATATCAGCTTTTTGGTTTATATCAGCTCTTTATCGTCTACCTGGCCATTTTTACCACACACACTCCTTTCCCTCTTTTTCCTCCCTCTTGTTTTAGTCCTCCTTTTTTCCTAATAGTCAGAATAAGTCTCCTTATAGTCTCCAGAAGGCCTTTAGGTTTCGCTCTTATCACGTCTATTTTCAGACAAGTTTGATGTTGCTCATGTAGAAGGAACGCAGTGCGTTCCATAGTGCAGTGTGGTGCTTATCTTGGCCCAGTTGACCAGTGTTTACCCAAGCCCCCAGGGTGCGTCATGACCCTGTTGGTGCCACACTGAAGAGACACTTGGTTCTGCATTCTGTTACTCGAAAGATAACTCTTTTCTTTAGAAGTTTGTTCTTTTGAGGTGCAAAATCTTCCTGCCATGTTTGTACTTTGCTTTGATTGTAGGGTTGTACTTTAAATCATATACTTTAATATGTATATTTATACTTTGTGCTAACTGGATATTACAAACATCTCATTTTGGCTTTAGTGTAGTAAATGTACCATAAACAAAAGCATGATTACTAAGCAGACCCTCCAGAACATTTTTTTTTTCATGATGTTCTTCTTTTGTAGCACTGTATATATATATATATATATATGTTTTTTTTTTTCCCTAAAATCCTACATCATGAAGATCATGGACAAACTCTTATTGGCACATCACAGTAAGCAAACAAGTTTACATTTTATGGTTTTATGGAGTTTACTTATCGCCACTGAACTGGAGATGACAAACCCTATGTCATCAGAACAAATCAAGCTGCACTTTGATTAGCATTGTTATGATTCCTCAATATTTTTTAACAGTTTGGTCTGCTTTAGTATATCAAAACTCCAGAAATGGTAAATGGACTGATTATGTGAAGAGCATTTCTTTTTGAATGTACCACTAAAGCACTTTAGTTGTATCATAGTCAAAGCTTAATGACAGAATGCAGTTTAAAGCTCTTTGAAGTACTATGAACTCTGTACCAAAGTACTCTGAAGTACTCTGGTACTTTCAGCACTGATAGTACATGTAATTTTTATTTACTATTTCACAACTGCGTTCAATTAAAATGCCAATATTTTCTTTTACAAAACATAAATGAATGCAAATGAGTCTACAGTTAATAAGGAGCCTCCAGACCCTACTGATTAATAAGCAGTAAATGCAAACAAACCACTGCAAAAAATTGTAGAACTCTTTCAAAAATCTACATCAACTTAGAATGCACTGCTAGTGCCTACTTACAGGTGAACAGACTTCTGCAGATGTGTTTTCACTAAACCTAAGCATTAACTAGAGAAGACTTTTAAAGTGACATTATGCGTTTTTGACTTGACTTGTACGTTATGGAAATGCAAATCACTTTTCATACTGAACCAGCTAGGAACTAGTTGTTCAAATTCTAAGTACTTGAGTATTTGAGTTACTTCAGTATAAAATCCATAAACATTGTGCTCCAGCAATCTAAGTCAATCTATGTTACATCGGACAACTCCAGGGACATCGGAGTAGTTCTGTAGATATCAGAACTCTGATCCAAAGTCTGAGGTGTAGAGACGCTACAGTCTCCTGTGATGTTCCTGTATCATTGCCCACCTAGTCAGACCCAGACACACCTGTAGCAATTCAGGGGGCATGTTGGTTAAATAGTCAATAATCAAAGCAAATATGGAGACATCCACCAGTGTCTTCTGGGACTGCAGCTCAGTGGGTAGATTAATATATTCACACACATGTTCACATGCTGATGAAAGTACTAAATTGACAAACCAGCTGCCCTTGGTTTGTCGGATGGAAGCATTCGAACAAAGAGACAGAGACAAGAACTAAAACGTATTGAGAGGGGATTCAAACCGGCGAATAATTTTAATCCTTCTACCACAGAGATTGCCACTCTGATAATCTCTGTGATGATTTCCAGCATGAGAGCAATTGTCATTTCTCCCCTAAACATTTCTTTTCAGACGTTTGTTGTACATTTACTTGTTAACACTTTTGACAAAGGATTTACCAGTTTAACAAATTTGTTTTATTGTCGGAGTTGTGCGGTACCACCAGAAAGTATTTGCTCCCCATCAATTTTACCATGTTTTCTGTTGTTACAGAGCCATTTTAAAACTATTTCATGGAAAATCTTTTCCATTTATGATTTTCTTTTTTTTTTATCTCAAATGTTATGTTAAATTTGATTTTTTTAAAAAAATTAATATTGTGGATAGATATTGAAATCTTTTGTTCTGACTCTGAAATTTGAGTTCAGGGCATCAGACAATCCCTGTTCATGTCTTAAAATGTTTCCTCAACTTTATTGGAATCTATTTGTGGTCAGATTAGTCAACTGATCATAAGTTTAAATCAAAAACACTTGTGTATATATATAAGGTCTTACATTTAGCTGTATAAATCAGTTCACAAGCCAAGCAAGGAACTCAAATGAACTGTTTATTTTCTTCCAGCACACTATTGTATAACACCATACATTTGGGGAAGGATAAAACAAATTGCAGCACTGGACGTCCTAAAAAGCATTGCGGCCTGTGGTGTGTTGGTCAGCAAGATCACCAAATGAACAAGAACCCAATGATCACTTAGGTAAAGCTGTGGTGTTCTCTTGTGGAATGGTCAACCATTGCTAACAAACTCCATCAATCAACCTTTCATGACAACCTACTAGAAGCAAGCTTAGAGTATGTCTAATGATGAGACACAGCGTTCTTTAAGCCGATGAAACCAAAACAGATTCTTTAGATTTGAATTGAAGAATCATATATGGAGGAAAAAAGCGACCAGTGTGAAGTATAGTGGTGGCAGCACCATGCTGTGTGTGTGGTGTTTTTCTGTGGAATACACAGAGCTACCAATTAGAGATTCTTCAAAAGCACCCAAAGTACCCCGAGCTCAGTGAAGGGTAATAATTACTCCTCAGTGATGACAATAACTTGATGTATACTGCCCAGATGGCAAAGAAGTGGTTTCAGGAGCAGTCTGTGACTGTTATTGGCATCCCTGCCAGTGCCTAAATTTAACTAACTGAACAGCTATAAAAATTGGAATCTGCTTATGCTAGCCACTTACCCACAAAGTAGCTACAGAAGGTTTCTCATGCAGTTAAATATTAAAGCATTGGACCAATTATTAATAAAATATTTAACATTATTTGAATGGTAATGTAACAAAATGTGGAGAAAAGGTCGGGATTACTTTCTGATGGCACTGTATGCTTTATGTCTGTCATATGACTTTCACTTACCAAAGACACAGAAAAACTGTCATGGTCTTAGGATATCAGTGGAACTATTTTCTTCAAAAAGTTCCCACTGAAGATTTTTTTTAGCATCTTCCAAATTTAAATAGTCTAACTTTGTGTTGTCGCTGCTCCTTTGAATTTCCTGATCAAAATGGGAAGTTCAGAAAATATTTCTATTTCTTTCAGCACTCCAGATGACTTAATCCCAGCAGGAATGTGCTTCTGGTTTCTCTTACCATTCTTGTAAACATATGAGTACTGTACCAACAAACAGACAATTTTCATTGTTCTTGTGCAGAAAGTCTGAATTGTGCAGTTGTCAAAACAACAACAAAAAAAATAAGCCAGTGTAAATCCAGCGTGAAGCAAAGCAAACAGAAGTCTGTATCTGCCGGCTAGTTCACACCACTGATCATTATGGTTAACAGCTTAGCTGTTAACCATAACAAACATTTCTCATTTTGTTTCTGATGAGAATGATTAGCATTAGCAGCGGTGCTAAATGACCTCCACATAACTGTGAAATATGATCCAGTGTGGTTCTTTGAAAGTTGGACCAGCAGTCAAATATATTTATTTTGTCATTTTCTTCACAACCCATAACCTGAATATAACTGAATATAACCAGAAATTAATTTTTGCCGTGAAAAAAAGTCTAACTTAATTTCTACTCATCAGCACTTTGTTGGTCAGAGGATATAGTGAATCAGCACATTGTGTTTTATATGTGTGCATGAAGTCAGTAAGCAGCTCCAGTTGGAGTCTTACTCCTGGTTTATTTAGGGAAGTACCATCTATCCTTTTTCCCAGAGAGTATTGTGGTTCACGCTTGGCAGTACAGAATAATATGTTATGTCAGGAGAGAAGAGTAGTCAGAATAACAGTGCTGAAGTCAAACATACATACAGCCGCTCAGTCTTCACATGCCTTGGCTTCATCTTTCTGCTTTTGTTGAGTTGGAGCCCAAAAGGTCAGATCGCATGATAGATTTGTAAGAAGATATGTTTTCCATTTATTTAGAAGGTTATTTTCAAAGGAATTTTCAGATGGGAATGACTCGGTTTGTGGATTTCAAGAGGATTTGTCGGTGTCCTTTAAGATAGAACTCAACAAGGTGGCGCCTTTTGTTTTGGTCTTTAGTTTCATTTGCTAAACAGCAGCTGATCTATGGCCAGGTGAGCAGGGTTCTAAAGCCTCAAAGTGAAGATGATGACAGAGTCCTCTGCTCTCTTTACGCCTTGCACAGATTTTTGTCATGAGCCAGGGACGGATTTGAACAGAGCTTCAGATTTTTTCTTACCTTTTACTCATACCTGTTCCTCCCCTCCAATCAGTGTTTGTTGTACACAATCACCAAGGCGACCAAGTATCTGGATGTCAGAGCAGCTTAATTGCACAAGTTAAGAGCAACGTGGTATATCTTTTAACCTCTGCCGAATCCTCAATAGCTCTAAAGGAGCACGATTGAACTTTGAAGTAAGTTTCTAGATTAACTTTTTAGACTGTTGCATTTGTGTGCCTACATTTTTCACTTAGGTTCCCCTGTACAAAATTTAGATTCACCCGAATTTATCGGTTCCTTTACGATCATAATATTGCATAGTAAAAGTTAGAGTTTTATCATTTTCTTTGCCAAAAAATGTCTGTTTTTGAAATACCCATAGCCTAACAATGCAACAAAGTACTACATCCAGTCAGAGAAAACTGTTTTGATTCAATTCGATGTGGCATAATAGATGAGAGTGAAATGAATATGATAAGAAAAGTCAACTAATTATTATTATAATATACTTTCTTTCACAATTTGACATCATAGTTACTGTATGCTTACAAAACGCAGGCTGTCAAGTAAAAGGAGGTGTTGGTTTGTGCAAAAAAAAGCTTTCTAGCAAGCAGAACAATTCTCTTTTACATTACTAGCAAGACAAAATAATTTAAAAGTTTTATCTGATTATTTGTGCACTCCCTCTCTGCACAAATAATCAGATTTTAACAATTAGATTGTTAAAATCTAATTGTGGCAGTAACAAAACCTTCAGCATTGGTAAGAAATCTTCCAAAAATTATTTTTGAAACCAAAATGTAGCCAGTTTAGTTTGATTTGTTTTGTGTTGATCTGACCAAATGTTTTTCCTGATGATCCAATTTAAAGATTCCATGACCAGCCATTTTCACTACTATGACAGCTGTTGGTGGTATTCAGAAGGGTCTAGATGGCATGCAAACAAAAAACGTTGTTTCGAAACAGATCTACAGCTTCACAAATCTACGATATAGACAACTACTACTATGTGTCTATATACATCCTTTAATTATGCATCTCTATGTGTAAATGTGACTCACTATCCAGATTTGTTTGCTTTCTTTTAGACTGTTTAATACATGCTCTTCATGTAGATGTTTACTAAATAAAAGGCTTTATTTTTCTAACCACAAATGTCAATAATTACAGAGGACATTTTATTATTTTCTGATAAAGGGAAGACATGATGAGTACTCAGTCGTTTTTTTTAAGTTCATGAAGACAGAAACATTGATTTGTCTTTTTCTTGTACTATTATGCTTCCAGATCGCCTTGCATCAAATTTCTTTCTCCATGCCTTTTTCCAGTCAGTTGTGTCAGTGTGAATAGACACTATGTTGGCTGAGAAGAACCCTTGACCTGTCTTGGATGTAGCACAAATGTTCTCTCTTTGCCGAATCTGCAGATATCACTCAGAAAGTGAATGGCAGACATTGACGAGGCTTTGGTTAGGTTGAAGTAGAGCCAAATCGCCCAGTCTGGAAAATATTTTTGCTGCAATATTACTTGGTCCCCCTTCTTGTTAGGTATTTATTTCAGTAACTCAGTGCAGATAAAGAAAACTTGGATGTTCACTAGATGAGCTTGCATTAATTTTGGTACTAGCAAATAGACCTAAAACAAAAAGGGAGCGGAAATAGAAATTACAGGTTAAATTCTTCCCTTTTATTCCACCATGTAGCCATTCACTCCCCAGGGCCATTATTCAAAGACAAAACAGGATTATGAGATTTG
Organism: Poecilia picta; assembly: GCA_033032245.1. Taxonomy (NCBI): domain Eukaryota; kingdom Metazoa; phylum Chordata; class Actinopteri; order Cyprinodontiformes; family Poeciliidae; genus Poecilia; species Poecilia picta. The sequence continues at coordinate 22,900,081 of CM065356.1, read as the reverse complement.
GAGTTTTGGCTGAATGCCAAAACAGGTGTGTAGATGCAGTGTTGAGGTAACTGAAAGATCTCTATGGCAACACTATGAAAATGAAATTATGTCTTGTCTATTATTCACTTGTATGTTCAAAATAAGGCCAGTTCAGACAAGCTTGTAACAGAAGAGACTCAAATCAATGGAAAAGACTTGGTTCAACTCTTAAGTGTTTTTTTTTTTTTTTTACCAAAATGTAAACAACCTGCGGGCTTTTTTTTTTTTTATCAAATAGCTACTCAATAAATTGTTCTAGAGGCTGAAACTAGAAATGAAATGAAATGAAATTTTTTTTTATTCGAAATGAATTTTTTTTATTCGAACATGATACAAGTACAAAAATAAGATAGTGCACAGTAACAAGAAGTGCATAAAAAAAGAAGAAAGATACAGTTTTTGTCTCAGTTAACATATCATGGTCGAAATGGGGTAGAAAGAAGTGAGAACTTATTAACTCCTACCCCCTAAGCACATGAAAACTTTACAGTCCTACCATCAAAGAAAAAAAAATAAAAATAAAAAATCAAAGTCAAAGTGGCAGTCAACAGTTACTAATATTTACATATACATTTTCCCTTATTATGCTGGTTTGTCTTTCCAAACCCTTACACCAAATTGTTATCTTCAATACACACATTATTGCTTTCTCTCGCCCATATGTCTATATCTGTTGAAAATGACCTCCTTGTATTTTATTTTGAATTGTATTAAACTATTGCTTTGTTTCAAATATTCATTTAACTTGTTCCATAACTTTACACCTTTAATTGAAATACAGAAGCTTTTTCTTGTTGTTCGCAAACTGCAGATCTTTAAGTTTGAGAGACCCCTTAAGTTATAGCCTCCTTCTCTTTCAGAAAACATGCTCTGTATGTGCTCAGGTAGCAACTTTTTAGATACTTTGAACATAAATTGAGCCATTTTAAATTCTACAAGCTCGTCAAATTTGAGAATTCTGGATTTTATGAAGAGTGGGTTTGTGTGCTCATAATAACCAACATTATGGATAATTCTAATGGCTCGTTTCTATAGGATGGTTACCGGATGTAAAGAGCTCTCGTAAGTAACTCCCCACACTTCACAGCAATATGATAGATATGGTAAAATCAGAGATTTATATAGAATATGAAGTGATTCAGCATTCACTAGGCACACAAAAGAAGTAGATGCTCTACCTGCACAAATATTCCATTAAAGATAATCTTCATGGTTATTTTTAATGAATCAAATATTGCGTTTGTGTAGCTTTACAGCTTATAGCCTTTCAGTTTTTCCAGGCCTAATGCACCACTCGGCCATGCCACAACCGCACAATATGTCTTCAGAATAAATGTTACAGAGGAAAGATTGGAATAAATCACATTGTGGTTTAGTCTCAGTAAATGTGCATAAATATACTGACAGACAGTAATATAAATGTGTGTGAGTCAGACATGTAAATGTCTGGGTGTGTTGGGGGCTGAGCCTTCACACAGTTTAAGGCTTTATAAGTCACCTTTTTTTTTACCTGAATGTCTCAAACAACAGAATTTTTTTTGAGTAACTGAGGCCCCTTGAGCCAAAATCTCCTAAAAACCACAGTCCCTTCCCCAACCTCCCCCAGACCCATGCCCCCAGCTGACAGCTCTTGTCCCCATCCTGTCTGGACCCACATGGTCTGGCTTGGGAATAGGAGACATCTCCATACATTTCTCAACACCCTCCTCTTCCTTTTCCTCCCATGCTCAAGCCCAGCTGTGCCAACGAATTCTGTTTGCTACGTTTTTCCTGTTGGCCAACGAATGAAACGGAATGGAGGGGGGAAAGTTAAATGAGAGTGGGAGAGAGAAAGTGAGTGTCAGTTTCTGGCAGGGGTTTTGCTGTCTGCTCAGTTTTCATGGCCCACGGTTTTATTAGACTTTCCGCCAGGCTGCGGGCAAGGTTAAACGGCCACCGCTGCCCCTTTTGGGCTCAGAACCTCCTGTCAGCTCCCCTCTCGGCTCCCCTCATCCCCTCCACCTCCTTCTGGCTGTCCTACGCTGCCGCTGCCAGTAAAGGAAACACATTAACACCAGAGTTTGTAACAGAGCAGGCTTTGTCCGGGGCCGGGCAGACCCGTCCATTAGCCCCAAGCTAGGGTCCATGGCGCACCAATTAGAGAAGGCAGGGAGCAGAGCCACTCTAAACAGAGGTGTGAGCTTTACAAGGATACTACAGGTGTGCTCTGGGGGAAATAATGGACTTTATTTCTGATTGGTGTACTGTGCACCACCATGTACCTCTGACACCCTTTTAAGAGCCAAACAGGCTTTGCAGAGTTTTGACAACCTGTGTTTAACCTTCAAACTCAAGTTTCTCTTGGATCAAATCAAACCTCAGCTTTCCAATTCGCTGTAGTCGCCAAACTGGGCTCAAGTTACATTGCCTTGGCCCACATGATCATAGTATGTACTAAACTGGGGGGTGCCCCTAATGAGCTTTTGATTACATTTTTTCTTGACTCTAACAAAAAAAAAAGAAAATTTAATGGGATTGGCTTGGACTGTACTATACCAGTTTAAGTGAACATTATCATAACTTTCATTCTGAGTTTGGTTAGATTAAAGAAACTAAATGACAGTTTTAAACAAATAGATTGTAATTTATGACATTAAAAATCTTGATCATTTTTAAATCTATCAACATTTTATTACAATTATGTAAAAACAAGTAAATACTCATCAATGAATGCAATTTTGTACCCTGGGACATTATCCCTATATCCAGCAACAAAATACTTTGTTGATTCCAATCTGGTGAAATCATGTACTGCATAGCCTGCTTGATTTCCTCCAGATCAGGAGTGGAAATGTGCCTAATTTTTATTTTTTTTCTAAATTCCAAGCATTCTCTGAAAATCTGCATAATATTTGGATGGAAACTCGACTAAAATTATCATGGTCAAGATCCTCAACCCAAGATTCATTCAAGTTCTTTCAATTTATAAATCATTAAGAGCGTTAGCTTTGCAGAAGTGCTTGAAGGATAACTGTGAGAAATGTAACCTTGCAAATGTATTTAAATTGTTCGATTTGACAGAATATTATATTTTTTGATGTGATCAACAGCAAACTAGAAATTTTTTGGTGACACACACACACGCACACACACACTGATACACACACACACTGATACACACACACACTGATACACACACAAACACTGATAAACACACACACTGACACACACACATACAGTATATATATTCTTTTATTTATATATTAATCTTTTATTTTTATGTTGTGTGTATATACATATTTTTGATAAGAAATGACAAATAAAAGCATAAATACATATTTTGATAAATATATTCTTTATATATTTTATTTATATATTTATTTTTGATAAGAATTAAAAGCATAAATACATATTTTGATAAGAAATATATTATTCTTTATATATATTTATATATTTATTTTTCATAATAAAAGTATACATACATATTTTGATAATATATTATTCTTTATATATTATTTTATTCATATATATTTTTTTATAAGAAATGAAAGCATAAATACATATTTTGATAAGATGTATATTATTCTTTATATATTTATTACACAGTCCAGTCACATTAATGTGACCACCACGTACTTTCCACTTCAGAGTTAAATAACCAATCACAGAAGGCAGGTGGCAGCACAGTGCAGTTGAGCGTATATAAAGGGTGTGTGTGGGCTTCGGAAAACATTTCAATCGTTGGCGTAATGCAGAAACGAAGCGATTTATCCGACGTCCAAAAGGGCATGATCATTGGCTTTCGGGCCAAGGGTGGAAGCATTTCCGAAACGGCTGAGTTTGTGAACTGTTCGCGTGCCGCCGTGGTAAAAGTGTACCGTGCATGGCAAAATGGGACTGTCCAAAATCAACGACGTGGCAAATGTGGTGCACCACGGGCCATAGATGACAGAGGCGAACGACGGTTGCGGAGATGCGTTCGGGCAGATAGACGGGCTACCGTTGAGCAACTGACCACTAAAATGAACCAAAGGGCTACCACAAGTGTCTCCCAAACCACTATTCAGCGAACATTGCTGCGTCTGGGCCTCCGAAGCAGACGCCTGGTTCGTGCACCTATACTGACTGGTGTTCATCGACGACGAAGGCTAGAATTTGCACTCCAGTACAGCAGCTGGACGTCCACTGAGTGGCGACAGGTAGCGTTTTCAGATGAATCGCGTTTTATGCTCCATCGGACAGATGGACGTTGGCGTATAAGGCGTGAAACCTCTGAAAGGAACCACCCTGCAACCATTGCAGGAACGGTCCAAGCTGGAGGCGGGAGCATTATGGTCTGGGGAATGTTTTCCTGGCATTCTCTGGGTTCACTGATTATTGTGGAAGGCACGATGGATCAATACAAGTACGCATCTGTCCTTGCGGACCATGTCCACCCCTACATGCGCATTGTTTTTCCTCAGGATGATGGCATCTTCCAGCAGGACAATGCGAGGTGCCATACAGCTGCCAGTGTACGTGCGTGGTTCGAAGAGCACCAGGATGAGTTTACCGTCCTCCCCTGGCCAGCAAACTCACCTGACTTAAACCCAATCGAGCATCTGTGGGACCATCTCGATCGAGTTGTTCGCGCCATGGATCCTCAACCCGCGTAATCTAGCGAAGCTGGCCACGGCATTAGAGTCGGCATGGCTCAACATCCCAGAGAAGACCTTCAGGGACCTAAGTGACTCTCTTCCTGCACGTCTCGTAGCAGTTCGCTCTGCGAAAGGTGGTTATTCTGGCTTTTGACAGATGGTCACATTAATGTGACTGGACTGTGTATTTTATTCATATAATTTGATAAATAGAAGCATAAATACATATTTTGATAAATATATTATTCTTTACATATTTATTATTTTATTAATATATTTATCCTTTATTATTATGTTGTGTGTATATATATATTTGATAAGAAATAAATAAAAGCATAAATACATATTTTGATAAGAAATGTATTATTCTTTATATACTGAGGCAGAAATATATATATATAAGTATATATTTCCGCCTCGTCTCCATCCGTGATGGAGGCGAGAAGACTGCCGCCGCAGTTTTCTCGCCTCGGTCCGCCGCAGTTTTCTCGCCTCCATCAGCCCCTGTCTTCTCGCCTCCTCCGCGATGAAGGCGAGCCCCTGTCTTCTCGCCTCTGTCCGGGATGGAGGCGAGAAGACTGCCGCCGCAGTTTTCTCGCCTTGGTCCACCACAGTTTTCTCGCCTCCGTCCGCCGCAGTTTTCTCGCCTCCATCCGCCCCTGTCTTCCCGCCTCCGTCAGCAATGGAGGCGAGAAGACCGCAGCCGCAGTTTTCCTCGCCTCCATCCACCCCTGTCTTCTCGCCTGCGTCCGCGATGGAGGCGAGAAGAACGCCGCCGCAGTTTTCTCGCCTCCATCTGCCCCTGTCTTCTCACCTTTGTCAGCGATTGAGGCAAGCCCCTGTCTTCTCGCCTCTGTCCGGGATGGAGGCAAGAAGACTGCCGCCGCAGTTTTCTCGCCTCGGTCCGCCGCAGTTTCTCGCCTCCATCAGCCCCTGTCTTCTCGCCTCCTCCGCGATGAAGGCGAGCCCCTGTCTTCTCGCCTCTGTCCGGGATGGAGGCGAGAAGACTGCCGCCGCAGTTTTCTCGCCTTGGTCCACCACAGTTTTCTCGCCTCCGTCCGCCGCAGTTTTCTCGCCTCCATCCGCCCCTGTCTTCCCGCCTCCGTCAGCAATGGAGGCGAGAAGACCGCAGCCGCAGTTTTCTCGCCTCCATCCACCCCTGTCTTCTCGGCTGCGTCCGCGATGGAGGCGAGAAGACCGCCGCCGCAGTTTTCTCGCCTCCATCCTCCCCTGTCTTCCCGCCTCTGTCAGCAATGGAGGCGAGAAGACTGCCGCCGCAGCTTTCTCGCCTCCGCCCGCCGCCGTTTTCTCGCCTCCATCCGCCCCTGTCTTCTCGCCTCCTCTGCGATGGAGGCGAGCCCCTGTCTTCTCGACTCCGTCCGGGATGGAGGCGAGAAGACTGCCGCCTCAGTTTTCTCGCCTCGATCCGCCGTAGTTTTCTCGCCTCCATCCGCCCCTGTCTTCTCGCCTCCTCCGCGATGAAGGCGAGCCCCTGTCTTCTCGCCTCCGTCCGGGATGGAGGCGAGAAGACTGCCGCCTCAGGTTTCTCGCCTCGATCCGCCGCAGTTTTCTCACCTCCATCCACCCCTGTCTTTCCCGCCTCCGTCAGCAATGGAGGCAAAAAGACTGCCGCCGCAGTTTTCTCACCAACGTCCACCGCAGTTTTTTCGCCTCCATCCACCCGTCTTCTCGCTTGCGTCCGCGATGGAGGCGAGAAGAGCGCCGCCGCAGTTTTCTCGCCTCCATCTGCCCCTGTCTTCTCACCTTTGTCAGCGATTGAGGCAAGCCCCTGTCTTCTCGCCTCTGTCCGGGATGGAGGCAAGAAGACTTCCGCCGCAGTTTTCTCGCCTTGGTCCACCACAGTTTTCTCGCCTCCGTCCGCCGCAGTTTTCTCGCCTCCATCCGCCCCTGTCTTCCCGCCTCCGTCAGCAATGGAGGCGAGAAGACCGCAGCCGCAGTTTTCTCGCCTCCATCCACCCCTGTCTTCTCGCCTGCGTCCGCGATGGAGGCGAGAAGACCGCCGCCGCAGTTTTCCCGCCTCCATCCTCCCCTGTCTTCCCGCCACTGTCAGCAATGGAGGCGAGAAGACCGCCGCCGCAGTTTTCCCGCCTCCATCCTCCCCTGTCTTCCCGCCTCTGTCAGCAATGGAGGCGAGAAGACTGCCGCCGCAGCTTTCTCGCCTCCGCCCGCCGCCGTTTTCTCGCCTCCATCCGCCCCTGTCTTCTCGCCTCCTCTGCGATGGAGGCGAGCCCCTGTCTTCTCGACTCCGTCCGGGATGGAGGCGAGAAGACTGCCGCCTCAGTTTTCTCGCCTCGATCCGCCGCAGTTTTCTCGCCTCCATCCCCGCCCCTGTCTTCTCGCCTCCTCCGCGATGAAGGCGAGCCCCTGTCTTCTCGCCTCCGTCCGGGATGGAGGCGAGAAGACTGCCGCCTCAGTTTTCTCGCCTCGATCCGCCGCAGTTTTCTCACCTCCATCCACCCCTGTCTTTCCCACCTCCGTCAGCAATGGAGGCAAAAAGACTGCCGCCGCAGTTTTCTCACCAACGTCCACCGCAGTTTTTTCGCCTCCATCCACCCGTCTTCTCGCTTGCGTCCGCAATGGAGGCGAGAAGAGCGCCGCCGCAGTTTTCTCGCCTCCATCTGCCCCTGTCTTCTCACCTTCGTCAGCGATTGAGGCAAGCCCCTGTCTTCTCGCCTCTGTCCGGGATGGAGGCAAGAAGACTGCCGCCGCAGTTTTCTTGCCTCCGTCCATCGCAGTTTTCTCGCCTCCATCCACCCCTGTCGTCTCACCTGCGTCCGCGATGGAGGCGAGAAGACTGCTGCCGCAGTTTTCTCCTCTCCATCCACCCCTGTCTTCCCGCCTCCATCAGCAATGGAGGCAAAAAGACTGCCGCCGCAGTTTTCTCGCCTCCGTCCGCCGCAGTTTTCTCGCCTCCATCCGCCCCTGTCTTCCCGCCTCCGTCCGGGATGGAGGCGAGAAGACCGCAGCCGCAGTTTTCTCGCCTCCATCCACCCCTGTCTTCTCGCCTGCGTCCGCGATGGAGGCAAGAAGACCGCTGCCGCAGTTTTCTCGCCTCCATCCTCCCCTGTCTTATCGCCTCCTCCACGATGGAGGCGAGAAGACCGCCACCGCAGTTTTCTCGCCTCCATCTTCCCCTGTCTTCTCGCCTCCTCTGCGATGAAGGCGAGCCCCTGTCTTCTCGTCTCCGTCCGGGATGGAGCACTAACTGGTTGGTGGACGGCTCTGACCATCATCACCCAAGAGTCCAAGACATACAGCCACAGATCAGATGGGAAACCAAAAAGTCCACCATAGAACTGTGGCCAGGGTGTCCTTGTGCTATGAGCCCATATGGACCCTTATGCTTGAACAAGGTGTACATTATGGACAGTCTGTGATAAACACAGAAGTCTCATAATGTACACGACTCAGGTTTAGGTCAGGCTGGCCGATCCTCTCAACCACAAGCCTCCTGGTCTCCCTGTGATGCCCATGTGAGTGTTGAAGTCCCCCAGCAGAACAAGGACGTCTCTTGTAGGGACACTCTCCAGCATCCCTCCAATGACTCCAGAAGAGGTGCCCAGTGTGAACTGGTTGGGGCTGGTTAGCGTTTTCTCCTTGGCAGGAGATTAGTCAACCTTCTGCCTTGCTGGCGAAGCCACTTGAAAACCCGTGACCTTAGATTTTTGGCATGTCTGCTTTCAGACGGGGTTTCCTCAAAGGAAGCATCCACTTCTTCAACATCCCTGCTTTCCTGATGTTGTGGCTCAATTTGAAGATGTTCTGAGCTTTCCTCTGAAAACATCTCTTCTGAGGTGGAAACCTCAGAAATCCTATCAAAAGGTGGCACATAATTCTCTAAATTCAAATAACCAAGGGTGGATGATTCCTTAGAGGAAAAATCCCTCCTGTTATCTTTTTCAGAGAAATCAGTGTCATCTTCTGTAAGAATTTCTGAAGAAGATTCGTTTTCTGAAGAATTCCCAGAAACCTCTTCAGAATGTGCCACAACATGGTCCGCAATTGTGTCAGAAGGGATTTCCTTTGAGGCGACGTCCACATCTTCAGCATTCATGCCGTCAAAACGGTCTGCATAATCTTGAACTCCATCTTCTGAGTTTCCATCAACAGAAGACGCCTCTTCTGCCAATGGATCCTCATAGAGGGGTTCAAAATTCATCGCCTCTTCCTGGCCGTCGCAGCTCGTTTCAACGGCCAGGTCCATTATTTCCAGGGAAACATCAGCACTGCTACAAACATCACTGTCTGCGTCCCCTGGACAAGTTTCCAAATGGGGTTCACAGATGCTTTCCAATGCAATCGGATCTTCATGAGTTGCCAAACTCGTCGAGACACCTGAAGTGCCACTGACGAGGCTGGCAGACCATGTCGCTCTGGTCTTCATCTGTGTCCCCAAGGCCTGGTTCCAAATCCAGTCCACATGTATCTTCAGGGATCAAATCTGTTGAAGATGTCGATACCCCTGAAGCGGCACTGACATGGTTGGTGGAAGTGTCAATGTCATTTTGCTCTTCATCTGCGTCCTCAGAGCCAGTTTCCCAATTTATTCCACAGATGCTCTCCAGAGTCACGGTGTCTTCAGGGGTCAAAGTTGTTAATCTGGTCACCACCCCTGAAATGGCGCAGGAGATGATGTTGGTGGAAATGTCCGTGTTGCTATGTTCCTCTGGAATCAGCTCCTCAAACCCAAAATATCTCCACCTAATATCCTCGTCCTGATCTTCTGTGGCTTCTTGGTTGCGATGTCCTAGCAGTTTGTCGACTCCTTTAGAGGCCAAGTAGCTCAGGGTCCATCCAAACGAAAGCATAATTGTTGCGTTGAAATGATGTAAAATCTCCTCTCTGAAAATGTTTCTCCACGGAAGCTGAAGGCCAAACTGAAGATTCTTTATTCCAAATGATGATGATAATCCTTTGAACCTTTATGACATCATAGATGAGAACATGATGATGTCAAACAACCTGTGTCAGGTTCTTGTTTGTTTTAGTTGCTATGGAAACACAAGGAGTTATGTGTAAGGTGGGACTACTGTCAATAAAAATGAATGTGTAGACATACAAATCTGTGAATGCAAGTCAATAAATGTGCATAAATTTAAGTTTTGTATTTGTCCTGTTTTTCAACTCATACCTGTAAAAATCAAAGATTTTACCTGTGACAATACCTATAAACAAATTAGTACAAATGTTTCATAGAGTATTTTTCCAGAAGTCAAACACATCAGTCATATTTAGAAACTGTATATATATACACGCACGCAGCACGCACGCACGCACGCACGCACGCGCACGCACACACACACACACACACACACACACACACACACACACACACACACACACGCACACACACACACAAAAACACTTCCAAAATCACTTCAAGCACTTATGTTTGAAATGACCTATAATAAAGGTGATTGAAGGGAAGCTAGATCATTGCACTATGGACTAAAATCCGTCTCTGAACAATTCTGGCTTGGAATAACATTGGTTAATGAAAAACTACTAAAGCTAGTTTTTCAGTATTCAAATACTCCTAAGTGCATAAAGTATAAAGCAGCATTGCTAGGGAATGCCAACCTTGAAAATTATGTTCTCGATATCAATATTATTTATACTGAGCATGTATAAACAATCTTTGAAGACTTCTTTTTTAATAAAATGTTAAAATACTTCTCAATCACTGCATTTTCTTTACCGATGAGTTAGCTCTATTTGAGTTCAGTTCCCAACTAATGCCACTTTGTTTCTGCTATAATGCCCTTTCATAGTCAGCTGAAGCTGAAACTGTAGATCTTGAAAGGCAGGCAGTTAATAATCAAAGAAGCAGTGTCGACTTTTAAGCACTCCAACAGGTCAAAGACCAAATCTCCGGATCACGCACCTCACATAATGTAACCTGACAGTGTCTCTTTATTACCTATTGTGTGTGTAGGTGTATGATGAATGTCCCACTCTCTATGATGAAATAAGAACCTGTCTAGCTGATATGGATGAGAGAAAAACTGACATCCACGTCTGTGTCAGCGGCAGATGAATAATTGTTGCTTAGCATCTGACTACAGTTAATGGGAGCGCTGGTATCTGCCAGAACAGATGAACTGCCAGGTTAGAATAAGGCCCTAAGGCAGGATTACACACAATCGTGCAAAGACAGGAAAGGTCTGACATGGAAGGGGCTTTCCATTGACAATTTATCTATGCTCTGTGGACATGTGCTATTTCTGATTTCATGCCAAAAATATTGATTTTAAGATCAGGAATCTTTTTATTTAAATTTTTTTTTAAATTAAAATAAAATATGTCATTCCAATATGGCAACAAAGAAGCGTTGACACAGGGGACATGTGACCCACCACCAACACACAACAAGCTGTACTTTCTTAAACAAGCATGTCTACCCTTCCCCTGATCTGTTTCTGCTCAGCCTGCCCTAGGGCTGTCTCTTTCCTATGAAATAATTACTACAAATTTAGTGCATTCGCATGATTGGGTACACAGGATTTTCCTGTGTCTAAATGGAGGCTCTGCTCCATGTCAGGGGAACAGTGATACAGTGTGGAGCCAGAACTGAGCTGTTACAGCCCGGATGGACTCGAGGCTTAAAGGCAGCATTCAGCTTGGAGGTAGCAGTGCTAACGGGGTCTCAGAGAGGTTAGCATGAGGTTGTGGGAGATTTATGTTGCATAAACTAAAAATAGCAAATACTTTGATGCAAACTTGCATCAATTGAAATTATGCTCTCACGTCTTCCAGTTTGGCCTTTTGAACAGGCAGAGCAGATGAGTTCAACCCCTCAAACTTTATTTAGCGACTTCAACTGATTGTGACGTTATTCGACATGACAACCTAATATTTAGTGTTGATTTCCATCATTATAATGCTTTATTTGAGTTGGAGAGGCTTCACCATATATTCACAGACCATCCACAGCACATGTAGAACATGACACCAACCCACACCATCCCAACAAAATACCCAAAGGCATGTCTAACCGTTCCAGCCGCACACGCTCTCATTAGAAGCTTGTTTGTCCTGCTGCAGATAAAATCGCCACGTGTGCGGCTCCGATGAGGAGCACGATGCCGGTGATCTGGCAGATGTCATTGTGGTGGTTTTTGACTGGATGCTACATGGGCAACACCATGGTGGTCTGGATCGGTCACTTTTTCCTTTTTTCCCCCCATGTGGAATGTCCCTGTTCCTTTTCTTTTTTTTTACTGTTTACAGACAGCTGGCCTGAAATTTGTTTTGGCATCAAGCCCAGATTTGACACCAAAACGGTGAATTAGAGAAGAAAATGAGAGGGAAGGATTCTAAAATAGGTCTTGTGGCTGTAATGTGAGTTGGTAACGAATTGATTTGACTCAGAGTTACATTTCAAATTTTTTGCTTTGGCTAAAGAGGGTTGGAAAACTATCGGAGGTTTGGAAGTTTGTACGTGTCAGCGTGTGTGTGGTGTTGGAGAAATATGCAGAATATTAGTACATGTCACTGGAATTTTTATCTCCAAAAATGAGGCCTTCAGTTCCCCCACAGTGCTGTGAAATATTTCCCTAATACAGATTAATTCTGCTTTTGTTTTACTGTCACGGCCAATTGTTTCTGAATATCCAATTAATTGTAATGTTTGATACATACAGCATAAATAAACAAAACATGGAATTTTCAAAGAAATATTTCTAAAGTTAACAGACCTGGTGTGAAAAAGTAGTTGACCTCAAACCTAATAAATAAAAATAATAAAAAATAAAATAAAAAAAATATATATTTTTGGAAAACAACAACCCCATCCACAATTCACCCATGTCCCAAACCATCAAGTGTTTGCAGTAGCTGTCATTGATACTTTTGAAATGGCTGTGTCAATAAGAAATGGATAACCTGGTGTTGTATTGGATCATTGACCCGCTGCATAACCCTTGTGCTTGTCAGCTAGTGGTCACAAACCAACAATCGGATATTCTTATTCTTCTATGAATTATTACAAGTTGTCCAGACCTCAATAGTACCACCACTATGTTGAATGGAAGACTTTAGTTATTGTTATTGATTCATTTTGACCTCTGGGATGAGTAGATGATGCCCTTGGAGTAATTTTCTATGAAGGTTCACTGTTTTAGAACTTTCTCCATGGGTGGAATTGAAATGGCTTTTTAGCACTTTTGAGCCCAACAGTTGTCAAGGATTTGGTTTTTCATCTGCTCTTGAAATGCATGAGACCCGGGCATGATGTGTTTTGAATTTTATTTTTAGTTCATGCAATAATTAGGTGTGAGTTTGGCTAGATATTGAACTCAGCTTTCCAAACAGATGTGGTACTCATAGATATCTAAGATTTGAAAAGATTGCTGTTACTGTTTGGATAAATAAGTAAACGCCATGACAATTTCAAAACTGCATTTTGTACTTACTCTTGTTTTTCACTCATCTGTTGGTGAACGTTAGAATGAATTGAACCTGTTTTATATCCTGAACTCTATTTTATTTTTTTTTTTCAGGTGCAAATTTTGTGACACGGAAGATCAGCCGTTCTGTGGCAAAGATTCACCTGGGCCAGCTGGAGAGCTTCAGCCTCGGGAACCTGGACTCCAAGAGGGACTGGGGCCATGCCAAGGACTATGTGGAGGTAAAACACACAAACACACAACTCAGAAATCCACACAACCGTCTGTGCACAGCTTCAAAGCTGAACAGCGTTCAGAAGTGCACATAATATTAACGGGGCATGTTTTCCCAGATCATTTAAGGCCATATATGTGATCAGCGTGAAGCCTTCTATGATTCTCTGCCAAAAGAGATTTTGAGATAGAGAAGGAGAAAGAGAGGGCTGCATGCTGTGAGGCCACAGACTGTACTCTGGTTTCCCACAACTCACCCATGTCCCAGATCCCTTCAGGCCCACATCGCCATCGCCTGATGGCTGCAGAAGAAAGGGCGATATTAGGAGAACACTGCGTCCTGGGGACGATGACAGAAATACTGTGTTTGTGTTAAGGTAATGGTGCCAGCAGCAAGCAGAGAGTGGCGTGGGGAGATGAAACGAACAGTGGGGTCGCATCGTCCAGGAGCAGACAGCTGAGTGTTTTTGAAAGTGTGTGTTATCCCCCTTGTGCACGTGTGCGTGTGTATGGAAGCATGCATTCCTGCATGTGTGTTGAAGTGTGTGATAGGTCAAGGTCGTAACATGTGTGCACGGCTATTGAGATGAAAGACTCAATGGGTTGCCATGTCTAACAGCAACCCCCTTGCAGTGAACTGTGTTGTTATTGGCAGGTGATGGTCGTGCATATGACGGTGGAGGGAGGGTGGGGTTTCTAAGACGTGAGTTAGGGTGAAAGGGTTATGCAGCACTGCTTCAGCTAAACAGTGTGAGGTCAAATGTGTCAGATCTGGCTAGTACTATAATGCTATGGTTTGAAGGGTGTATTGGGAACCTTCAGTCATTGCATTATTGTGGGAAGACAAGTCAGAAGACAAGAAGATTTAAACTGACTGAAATAGGAACTTATATTTAAAATATGCATTGCTGGTGCTGGTGTAGTGGTATACATCTTCGGTCTATACAAACTAAAAACGTTGCCAAATGATATGTTCTTAAACTTCAAAGGTACATCTTTCAAAAGGAATTTATTAAAGTAAAACAGTTTTGCTAACAAAACAGGATTTGTCATCAAGTAACCTTTGTTCTTTTTGGCTAGTTGCAGTTGTAAACAATATTCAGTAGACCAAACTAATCATAATATCAGCATGCAAGAACTGAAGAACAAAAATGGGCATACTTGGGCTTATTTTAGTGAATCATGCATGTAAATTGAGACTGTTATGAAAAATGTTTAGTCTAGTTTGAACTACAGATTTGACTAAAAGCATAAATGTTCTTATTGTGCTAGGGAAACATTGGTTCTTGGGTCCCATTGAGAACATTTGTTCATCTAGATATGTTCTTCTTGCTGGCATTTCATAGCTGCAGCCTACTGTTGAGAGATTTGTGTGAGTACTTGCCTGTCCAGGATGCCCTGGGCTGAGATGCACCAGGTTTCCTGTGGGAACCGCGACATTCCAGCTCTGGTGGATCAGGCACCTCCTGTTTCGGAAAGTTTTTTTTTTTTTATTTCCAGGAAGCCAAACAGAAGCTGGAGGTACAGAGGGGGAACCGATGCAGAGGAAAGATTGTGCAAGTGTTGTACGTTATCTGTTACTGAACTATCTCCCTAGTTGAAAGCCAAACCCAACCAGCAGACCACCAGAGGTCACATTTGTCACTAATGCCCCCCATGGTGCCCATCCAGAAACTACCAGCTTTGTGTCCCTATGGCAGAGCCAAACAACTGCCCATCAGTAAACAGAACCATCTGCCTCCGCTTTTGGGCTGACAACTGCTTTTCCTCGCTTTCTGTCTCCCTCTCGTCACCCCACCCAGGACAGGGAAATTGCTCCTAATTGGCTGTGGATGGATTGCGGGTGGCAGGAGCGGCGTGCTGTGTGTCTGCTCTAACGACGTCTGAAGGCGTGCGGCTGGCTGGGCATCGTCTCAGCCGGGTATCGGGTATCCGTTGCAGCCAGGCAGACAGACCTCGGGCTGCCCAGTCCCTCTCAATGGAGCCCTTTATGGTTATTGTAATATGAAATAGATGTCAGGAGCTCAATGCTTTAGTATAAAATCGTCAAATAAAATAATTTAAATCCCGCTGATCTCATTTTCCGTAAGGGGGGATTGGAATTTTTCTGCTTGATGACTATGTTTAAAGCCTAATTTTGTTCAACTGCTCTGTGATACAGGACAGATTCCTGATTCTGAGTCTGCCAAAGAGAAAAGAAAACCACAGGCATTACTCGCATAATGCTCTAAATGAGCACATTTAGATGCACCAGTAGGCCATACATGGATGGTACAGCTGTGTTGATACCCTAATTCTACAGATGTCTCGTTTTTGGCAGCTAAAAGGCATTTTGTGCACATAGAAGAAAGTTTGGAGTAACTGGTACAGCTTTATGGTTAAGGATTTTTTGTCTCACCAGGCCTCACTTTCTCATGTTTCTGAAACTTTTCTTTGCTACTTTGTTTCAGTGTTCCTACATAGTCTAGAAAAATCTGGAAAGGATGAAATTTGCTTTCATCACTTTCCATGTCTAGATAGATGAGAACAAAAGAAAAAAGGACTATGGAAAGAGTTTAGTTTCCAGAATCTAAAAGGTAAACAAATCTGAATCTCTGGATTTGCATCTCTGGAGCACAGAATAATGTTTTCTTCCATTGATTTATTTTTAACTTGCATCTTTAACTTGTATCCTTACTGGATTTTTTTTTCTTACAGACTTCCAGACCTTCTAACCATCACTTGCATTTCAGTATCTGTTTTTTCTCATGTGTATCATGTACAAATATTTATTTATGCATCCTTTAATCTGTGACCACTGATTACACAAGTAAATGTGCAACATTTGCCTTATTATATCCACATCTGCTAACAAAACAAAAAACAAAACACCAGTAATTTAGCTCTTTTTTAATGGTTGCTGTAATAACTTGCTCTTCCGTCTGCAGTACTTAAGCTGCCATAAGTACTTGATCTTTGTGCATGTTTATTTTTAATGTAATTAATTCCATATGCATTTAATCCTTACACTATTATCTTCTAAAGATTCAATGATCGCTGTAAAAACGTGTTGCTCATTATACAAAACACAAAAAGTATTTAGTTAAAGAGAATTTACTGGCATGTCTTTCACAACCAGTTTTGCACCTTATTTGATAAAAACTGAAGACTTATCATTAAATTTGTCCTATTAAATTCAATTAAATTTAAGTTATGTGGCATTTGTTTGAAACAAAGGTCTAACCAAAGCATCGTGTACGACAAATTAGTTAAATTCATATCTTATTCAGTCTAATTATTTATTACATTTTTTCCCCAAGTCTGTTCAAGTACAATCCAGTATAGTCTAAAATTAGCTGTTTAATGATTTAATTTGAACAATTATAGGCACCTCTGTTGAAGATAATGCAAAACACCTTAGAAGTCCTTATTTTTAGTTGCATAATCCCACTTTGAAATCCAACCCTTCATTTAAGTACATTGATTCAGCAAGGGAGGACAAAACATCCCAAGTGAATAACAGTCATAATACAGGATCAAGGACTATGGATGACTCAGTAAGACCTCAATAGTACCACCACTGAGTCATTCAGTATGCACTTCTGAGTCATTCAGTATGCTCTAACCCTGGGCAATATTACAGTGTGAAACTAAAGGCTATGCAGTTGAAAGGTTATGGTTTTTATTCATTGTTTGAGTTATATTGAGGTTATGGAATCAAAGATGAATAATTTTAAGGCTTTTTATTCATTGAATTTAGTAGGTTTTTATTATCAGGAATGCATGGACATGCATGGGTATTACAAGGAGGGTATTTAAGCAGACAGCGACACATAGCCGCTGTGCCTTTTTTCCTTTTTTTAATTTTTATTTTTTTTACAAAACACTGACAAACTTTTTTGTCTTTTATATACTTGCTGTCACGGGTCTTTACAGCCATAAATCAGGGAGCTGATAAATACCCTTCCTTGCTCAGTAAGGTTTTAATAAACACAGCTGGGGTGGTAAAAACTTACAATGAGAGCTAATAGGGCAGAGGCGAGCGGGTGTTAGGTTTCATCACCAAAACCTCCCTGTCGATGACGACAGCTTCGCGACCTCTGAACCCCTGCTGGCACAGAACACCCAAATCAACAGAAGTGTAGATCATTCAGCGAGGCAGGACTTGTGACTGAAGCTGCTGTCATGGTGATGTGACATCCAGAACAGACAGCATGAATAAACAACACCAGTGGTGTGTGGGCAAGGGTTGGTTCATGTGTGATTCTGTTTTAAAGCCATCAACTACAGGTGAAATTCGATCCCCTAAACCTCAACCAGAAGCTTAGTTAACAGGAGTTTAATCGGTCTACTGGCTCAAAGTACTAAAGCCCCACAGCCCCTAAAACTACTACAGGTATTTATATATAGAGCTATTTTTACCCATATGCACTGTTAAAAGGGGGACAGTTAAAATGATAAAAACTTTATTACTAATGCTAGAACTTCACCAAAAGAACCTTATAGATTATACGTACAGGACCTTTTAAGGTATTTTATTATTTGCTTACTGTATTCACATATTTATATAAAGATAGCAAAAAAGGGAGACGGAACAAATTTCCGTTCTCTTCCTTATGTTAATCAAACATTTCCGTTGAACGACAAAGTTTTAATTTTCATATTTTTTATGTCTTGAATTAGCCTAAAAAATAAGATTTTTGCTCTAGGCTTTGCTTCAGAAGGTGTGGATCTTTGACTATTTAGAAACGTTTGACTGTGACATATGTAATCCACCTGCTTCATGAAGCGTACTGGAAATTGCAAGAGCTGTAAAACAAGGCCACAACATCTTTGGCATCATTAACATTTCCTTTACATTCTTCTGGCTCCAACTGTAATTGCTCAGTATTTGGAAGCATGGCCGAGACCAATTAGAATAGCCGATTAGTTGACCACACTCTCAAATATTGAATAAACAGTAACAACATTACTCGTTTGACTTCTCTCTTTACAGTGGAGGATGGCTGTTTACAATTCAAGGAAATTCTGATACGTTTCATGGGGCAAAATTTAAAACTTCTACAAAGTCCGTACCTCCAGCAGCCATTTGTTTCTCAATATATGAAGTTCTAAAACAAACGTAAACTGCATCATTCAATTATTCAGTTACTCTACACGTTACACTAACAACATGCCCTCCTCATACAAAGGAATTGCAGAATGTTAGGTCATGGATCTTTCCGTTATTGGTTCTTCTTTTGTTAGGCCAGCGAAAGGGAGTCAGTTTTACCCAATCACTTTTTATTTATCTTCTTTCTGCATCCTCTGCATTGTGAACATTTTTAACTTCTCCATGCCTGTTTCTGTCCCTCTGGTACGATGCCACGGAAAACACTCGGCCAATGTTCAGTGATTTAAGATGTGGACTCCGATGGGGCGAGAGAGCCTCCCCCAAGATCTATTTTAAGTCACTCAATTCATCATTCCTATCATCATGTCTCCTCCAGTGCCTCCCTGAAAGCCTTTCTGAGTCCAAGTTGCATCTGCCTGTATGTGTTTTCCACTCTTTTATAGTAATTGGAAAATGGAAATTGAAATTCAAGAGTTCTATTGGGTTTGTAGAACATGTAGGGAGTTAACATGTGGTGTACTAGTTCTAGTTGGCAAACCACTTGGAAGAAAATTTAATGCAGGCTTTTTTTTTGTTTTTTGTTTATAATTAGTGCAATTAGAACAAATAGTTTTATGCCCTCTAAACTGTTGCTGCCCGATTTAAAGTTTGCTGCAGCTGGTGATCTCTTTCAGGCAGACCGCCCTGAATTCTCCCCTGCCGGGTTGAGGATGAGAGCAGATGCTCTGCTGCTTCTCCTCTAGCTTGTTTCTCCTCGGCTTTTTCTTCAATGTTTTATGTAACAAGAATCCTCGGTCTTCTTGTGGAGCCTACAGGGTAGTTTGCAGCCTGGAGTCGTGCAGAAAGGAGTCACACAGACAGACTGAGTGCCGTATCTTTTTAAAAAAAAAACGCTTACAGTCGTGACTGTGCTGTTTGGAGTATTCAGCTTCCCTGCCATCTGCTCAGGGCTGAAATGTTGAATTTCAACAGGTTTGTTAGATGACGGGTTTGTGGCTGGAGTGACGTCCATCACACATGCAAAGGAAAAAAAAAAACCTCCCGCCTGGAAAGACGGAGTCGAGCAGCAGGAGTGAAGGTTAGGGAGGAGCAAATAATGGATGGTTTGACGTCTCCAGAGGGGGTTGGTGGAGGGGAGGTTAGGGACCCTGCTGAGCATTTAACAGGTCAAGACAGGAGCGCAGGAGTCAGCTGGTGGAGGCGAGAGAGTGCGAGAAAAATAAAAATAAAATTTTATATAAATCTATTCTCCATGTTGGATAGTTTTCTAACTGTTTTCAAGGATCAGTAACTCCTTAATGTGTCCATTTCTTTTTGCCAAAGACATTTTTTTAAAGAACATAGGCAAAACATTTTTTTGATTAATTATTGTAGTCATGCAGTTTCTCTCTTTCTTCACGTGTTGGAAACTGAATTGCATGGTGAAAATAAAAGTCCCCACATACTTTGCCCAAAGTGCTGAAATCGTCTCTCTTTGACAGACGCGTGATGGAAATTGTGTCATTTTGTTTTCAGAAATGCGTCTGCCTTCCGAAGCCGACACCACGCCGTGGTCAAACTATTTCAGCAGAGCTCTATGCAAAGTGTTTTCTGATTGGACAGAAGCTTGTTGTTGTGTTTTATACAGAAACGCGCTCAGACAGAAACGTTTATCTCTCTTCAAGTATTCAACTTCAGTTATCTGGTTTTTGTATCTGTGAGAGACATAAACACTTTGAGGAACTTTTATCTGACGCAGTGAGGAAATATGGACATTTGTACCGTTGTTCACTAAATAACTACTATAAGTCTTGAATGGAAATTCTATTGTTGTCCATGGAAGAAGCTGTCTGTAGAAAAGTGTTTCATGAAAACAAATCACAGGATTCAGAGTAGGAGGAAAAATGCATTCACAAAGGAAATTCATACCAAGGTGACAGTTGGTGACAAAGTGACTTTTTTATGAAAAGAAAGTCGCACATTACTGAACTGACTGTAAATGGTGAGCCTGAACATGGACCTGAGTGCGACTTTGAACAGTTCTGATAGAGGAAAGGGTAAGAGCTTCATTGCTGTAGATTCAAATAGAGCATCTGAAGAAAAAAATGAAAGAAATTAGCCAGTGTTTAAGTATACAAGATTACTTTAGAAACATTATTCAATAGTTCACACACCTTCAAGGCATCAAAGGAGGCGCTTTTATGAATCTGTAGGAGTTACGTGGATAAACAGCAGACAGCTGCTTTGGTCAGCTTTAAAAACAAAACAAAAAAAACAGATGGCTAACCCACTGCAATCAACTGTAAAGCTTTGAATCCAGCATGTCAGAGTTAACTACAGCTGTCGATAAGAGAAACAGGTTTTAATTATTCAGCAGTAAAAGCCTCTATGGGCAGAAAGAACATATGTAATTTGTGATGATTTTTTTTTTTAATGCAAACAAGTTTCAAAACTTGTCTCAAAAAAATGCAGAGTCTGATGTGATATTTTAGGGAGTATGGCTGTGATGCAGGGAGTGAGAGAGACCCTTGCTGCACTAGAAGACAGGGCTAATGGAGTTGAGGGATGTTTGTAGGGTTGGGGGCACTAGGGTCATCTCATTTTAATTGTCTGAGGAGTCTGGCAGACTCTTTGCGACTGGAATGTTTGTGACCTCCTCTTTTGCGCCTTCACACTCCCTCGCTCTCTGCGTCTCTCTCAGTGTCAGACGGTCGAGCGGTTCGTGGGAAGATTCTTAGTCCAGATTGTCGAAATGAAGCCAAATATCACAAGAGCTCAGTGACATTATCAGCTCTTTCTCTCTCTCACAGCTCTCTGTCTGTTTTCTTGTCTTGATTACATTTTTGTCTGACTGGCTGACCTTTGTGACTCTGCTTTTCGTGTCTGCGCGTTCACATACAGCGGGAACTGTAAATGTTTTATGCATGTGTACACTTCTGTGGGAGCATCTGTCCTTCTGCTCCTTGTCTATAAATAAAACAAGCTTGTTCACGGCTCTTGCATGTCACGTTCTGGCACTTTGTCTGGAATTTCTGCATCACACTGCAGTAAATTTGTTAGGCTTTAAAAGGGATTCTTGTTTTAGCGATCATTGTACCCAGGTGGCATATATTTCATCCTCACTACCAATTATAATTCTATTCATGAGGTGGCGCCAAAAACACTACAGATAAATACGATAGCAAGTAGGATGACAAGTAGGAGGAAACTAAGAGATAGAAATTATATTTCAAGGCTGTTTTTCAGTGCCAATCGGGCTTTAAATGAATTTCAGGTTTCTATTTGTTTTTTCATGTTTTGATGTCAAGTAATAAAAGTTGCTTTGGATTCGGAGACAAATTTCTTTACTTTTCTGTTAGGCAGGTAACAACTTGGCATATTATTACCAGAATAGAGTGAGAAACAGTTGACAGGTGAGGTTGTGGTGAGGCTTTTTATGACATGTAAACATAATGAATAGAAACTATTTATATCATTTAGTTCAAAGGTGTAAGATACTCACTAAACCAATTCTTCCAGTTTTGTGCCCAGACATAACGGAGAGAACAACAAAAAGACACATGTCATATTTCACAATCATCACATTTGCCACAGTAACTCAAAAACTCATAATGAAGAGATTCCATAAAAAAAAAAAAATCAAAGTCTGGATTTGTCATAACTGGATGCAACAAAGTTGCTTGTTTCTGGATTTTAATTCAGCCATAGGAGCCTCAACAATGTTGCAAATGGAGCAATTGTTCCCAAATTTTGAATAAAGGGCTTCAACTGTGTTTTTTTTTTTTTTTTTTTTTAAATCGCCACCTGGAGTCTGACAGATCTACAAATTATTTCTGAATTCTTATCTAATTTTTTTTTTTGAAGAAGAAGTAAACTAAAAAAATGATAACCCATGGACTATTATATACTTAAACATGACTGTACAAACTTTAAATAGGTAATAAATTACAAGATAAACTATGAATAGACAGTCTACTCGTGGTTCAACGTTTTCAAATTTTCTTCATAGAGCGTATTTAAAAATATTTTTAAGCTGAGATAGCTAAGCAACATGCTATGTGGCATTTGCAAAGCGGTCAATCCCTCACCTTCACCCTAATTACCAAGACAGTTTCTACTCTGTGTATTAAAGCATGCTAGGCTCTGCTTAGTATTTGATCTTCTGAAATAGGCAGTCTTAAGTGTCTAAGTATTTATGAATTTTAGTTTTTTGTGTATGGCTTGTGGTTACTCATACTCAAGAACACCACAGGTCCACACTGTATATCCAATAACTGGAAAAAAAAGAAATGTATCAACTTGGAATTCAACATTGGATATTGTGCACCAAAAGAAAGCATTTAATCCTTCTCTTTCAATAGAATAAGAGCACATTAGACTGATGTTCAACTGAAATTATAGTACTGAAGGTGGTTTAAATCTGATTCAGATTACTACCACCTGTGGCAACCTCAGACTTGAAAGTCTGTTGTCTTTTAAAATCTGTTTATATTTTATTGCTTTTCTTTTTTAAAAAAAACTGTTATAAGTCGCTACTTTCACCAAAAAAAATCAGTGAATTTGATGGGGTTTTTTTTTGCCTTTATCAATTAAAATCCAAATGCTTTTCGACATTAGCACATTGCAGTGGAAGTAAATATATAACACAAATGTTTCAAAATATTTTCTTTTTTGGCGTATGGTGGGGGATACAGCCGTAGGAGCTGAACTCACACCCAAACCTGCCGAGAGCTGTCTGTGGTCTATTGAGCGTGGCAGAGACAGCGTCCCCAGTAGTCCGCTTCAAGCGCCGCCAGTGGCTTAAAGGGAATGGAAACATTTGTTGGGTCACAGCATTGAAAGCCTGTCTTTCTTACTTTAACAAAGCCAAATTGCTTCCTTATGTTGTCTGTTTTTTATTATACTTTTAGTAAATCTACACTCGCACAGACGTATAATATTAAATCTGGTGGTCGATGCAAAAACTCCTAAAAAAAAAAAAAAACCCGTGCAGATGCTTGATCCTCATGCTCGAGCATACATGAAGGCAGGTTGGTAAATGTACACCAAATAACACATCTGTCTTAATCTGTTTAAACACAGATTAAAAAAAATAAGAATGTGTATGAACCGTCAAAGTCTCTGCCGGTTTCACACAAAGCAGCATGTGGGTGCCAAGTTACATTAATGTCCAGTGACCTTTGAGACCAGTTCATAATTGGTGCAGAAATGCTTCACAGAGGTGTTGGTCTGATGGATGAAGAGAGAACTGATGCTGCATTCAGAGGTGCACCACAATGAGGCATTCAGTCACTGCTGCTCAAATTCAACTTAATCCTTATTAAAACAGCTTCCATCTTAAAGCTGCATATTTGCTTTTGGAAGGTGGAACTTTCTAAGGGAGAGCTTGCAATCTACGTTTTAATCAAGAATCCCCATGCAGTGTGAAAGTCTGTGTGTTTGTGTGTAAGCTAAGTGGAGACCCCTGCAGCAATAATGGGGGTTTGTTTTTCTTTGAAAATTACCCCAGAGTTACAGGTTTTTGCACCCTGCATGACCTCCGTTGACCTGATTGTCACCTCTTTGCGACTCTTTTGCCCGAGCTAGCGCTGAACTACCTCCATCTTTCTTTTCTCTTTTCCGAATGTCCTCATTTTTCCTTCATTTACTTCTTTTGTCAACCTCACCCATCCTTAGTCAGCATCCTGCATGTTTCCACCAAGTCACACTTGCGACTTGTGACTCATACTTGTGCACACATCCTTAATCAAGCTGAATGGTTCCACATCTGTCTTGACATTTGCTATAAAAAGAGTCTTGCACTAAACACAGCGGCCCTCTTATTATATCATTACAGAGCCACAAGAGGCAGACATCTAGTTGACTTCTGCTTCTCTGACTTTGGCTTTCTGTGGAACAAAGGGATAACTATAAAAGTGGCTGGAGACGGAAAGAAAAGGAAAAAGATGTGGGTGGTGCCTCAGATTAAGAGGTGGGAACATACGTATGTTTGGGAGGGGGGAATCCCTACCACTTCTCTGTGCTGCAAGGGCTTCATGGCTCCAGGGGCCTGACCAACTCAAGAGTTTGTTTATGCCTGTGGGCTAGAAGGGAGAGACGGTGGCCATGTTCACCAGCTACATGAAAGGCCCCGAGTGCTCTAATGAGATGTAATTACCATGGGGATGTGCTGCGAGATTAGGCAACGAGGAGGAAAACAGAATGAGCAAGCACACTTCACCTCAGCCTGTGTTTATTCCCTGTCTTCACAAATCTTCCAGTAATTTACAAGCCAGTAGCTCACCTCTTTGCTCTCCAAACCAGTGTGACCACAAAGTATAGATCTGGTGGAGACTGTCATGGTTTGTCGTGCTTGTTTTATTAGTCAAGCGTTTATGTCACATGCGGCAAAGTGGACAACCTGGAAACGGCACGTTAATTGGAATATTTAAATACATAAATTAAATTAGGACTACATTAGTGAATATAGACTGTGCAAAAGAAAAATGCAGCACTTAAATTTTTAAATTTTTGCTGCTATTTTTATGCCAGAAAATAAAATAAAATCTTTTTAACTTCTCCAGATATTTTACCCTAAAACACAAGCCTTTGAATTTATGTTTGATGTATTGTTTTATATTTACTTAAAAAACAAAAAGGAAAATTGAATTCAATATTGAAATCATGTATGAAAGTGAACTCGCCGGCATTATTACTGAACAAATAACCTGTTTTGTCAATGGAACTGTGCTAAATCTTCATGGTATGTATTTAGCTAGATGTTAGAAATATCTTCGGGGTTTTGGGAATTTTTTTTTAAAAATTGCTTGTAGTTACTATTTACTTAAGGAACAAGAAGGAAATAAAGCATGATTTGTCTGATCATTTTTCTTCTAGTTGTTTACAGAAAAGGTATTATAGATTATGCAATGCAATATTGCATAGTAAAAATAGATATATGGAATTGCTATTTATTTATTACTATAAAGTTAGTTGTGTTAAATGTAGATATAAAATATCAATTTATTGGCAATATAAGAAGATGAATAAAGTGTATCTTGAGTCTGGTGACTAAATGAAAATATGCTTAGAAATTCACACAACCCCCAAAGGCCAGATTTGACTTTAATAGTGTCTGTATTTTAATCTATGTGATTTTCCCCACTACCTGACAAAATCTAAGAAAGTAATTAATGAAACTAGAAAAAATGTAAACTATTTTGTTTATTTGGGAGATGCAGCCTCTTTATGTGGCTGCCTCAGGGATGTAGGATGTTGCCTGTCATGTCATAAAGGCCTGCGTTCGCAGACCATGATGAGCTCCTTAATGGTCTGGAACTGGAAATATGGCTGTTTGTATTTACAGGCCATTTAGAGCTTTCCACTGGCATTCACACTCTGTAACCAGAGAAAACACAGGTTGCCGCACAGCAAACGCCACCCCACGTGCCCTGTACACCTCAGCCATTGAGAGCTCTCTGTATGCGTTGCCGGGTTTGCGAGCTTGTGAACGCCAGCTGCCTCAAAATAGCTCGCACCCCCAATTACCGCTGCAAACACAGGTGTGGAAAGCCAGGCTGCCCTCCACCCAAAGCCCACAGCCTGCATGCAGCACACAACACCCTGTGTGTTCCAGTTTGAGAGTACTGAAACACACACACACACCAACAGGACATTTGCATGTGTGTTCGAGGGTTAGGGAGAGAAAGAGTTTGTGTTTGTATATGAGCGAGTCCAGACCACACCCTTTGAAGTCGGCTGCGCAGTGTGTTGGGGTTTGGCAGCGGACATGCAGCCCCTCCGTTGGCCGGCTGGAAACCGTATACCCCACATCAATCAGGTCTGCCACACATAAATTATTCATAATCCATGCACACACACTCTAAAACACAGACTTCCTTATCCTCAGAATGTAGTTTTTGTTTCTTATAACTTCAGTTTGGAGAGAAGGGAGTTAAGTGATTGGTGGTGCTGTTGGGGGTCTGCCTCCGGTCAGCATGAGAAGCTAAACTGGAGTTTTGAAGATAGAAAATGGGAAAATTTAAGACGCCTGCTGTCTGATTTAGTTGAAAATGATACTTTGATAAACAGCATTTTATTCTACAATGCCTATAAAAGACTTAGTAGTAGTTTTACCCTAACAATTATACAACTCTAAATTCCTGAAAAAAATAAAGAGGGTTAGGTACTTTTCACACTAAATTAAACACTCATGAAATAGTTTGTTTTTAGACTGTTTTCCTGATCATTTTGCTTCCAGGGAGAAACGCAATCTCTTCTTTATTCTGTTTATCAGCAGCATGGTAAAATGCATGTGGAGGCTTTTTCTGTACAGAAACGTGAGCATCCAGCAGTCCGTAGTGTGGATGTCTCACCCAGTGTAGAAAGATTCACACCGATCACTTTAAACAGAATGTGAAGGTTCTGAAATATTAACTTATCCTGGAATTTGCTTTAGAGTTATAATAAACACCCTGTCAGCTGCAACTTACTCTTCCTCCTCCCGTCTTATTTCTAAATAGGATTATATCTCTTTAGCAGTCTAAGAAATAAATTTGAGACTGCAGCATAAGACTTCCTTGCTTAACCCTAACGTATATGTGCACAATTTGGAGGTGTGTGTGCTTCTCTCCAGCGTAATTCATGACAAGCCCAGCTCATACTAATCTCAATGTGTAATATCCATAATTGTGTCTTCGTCATTTTTGTTGTGGACAGCTGGGTTGTCTATTTATTTTTTTATTTGTTTGTTTATTTCTGAGCTCGGTTTGGTTTTTGAGCTGCTTGCTTTGCTGCAACGATACCTCGAAATATTTAGTGAAATGTCTCTACTAGAGACATTTCACTAAATATTTCTCTACTAGAGACATTTCACTAGGCACTAAATCTGGACATCTAGAAAGTAAAATATCTCCCACCACCACCCTTTTCTATTTGTTTCTTGTGTTTTATTTTTATTCCTTTTTTTACCTGTATTCTTTAACAAACACTGGAGGGTTGCAGAGAACAGGACGCCTTTACATATAATGATACAGAGCTGGATTCTATTTTGAAATTAATTAATGTTTGACGGTTGTTTATAACTAAGTGAAGGAAATTAATATCTCTATTTTTAAGTTTTTATTCCCAAAGCACAAATAATACTATTTAGCATTGCTTTATGTTATATGATCACAAACATTTTCGATCTTGGCCACCTGTCCACAGAATCTTCTTTCCATCCCTTCTTATTGTTGTCCTCGATTGTCAGAAAGATGCCAAAATAGATCTCATCCAAATCTCTTCGAACTCCTGTCGAGCTACAAAAATAGCTTAACGAAGTGAAATTGAAGCACAAGGGCTTTGTTGGAGAGAAGCAGACTGGACCTCTGAGAAAAATAATGACTAAAATTTGAATTGACAATTACCTCCTGACTCGTTCCATCTTCAGACACGCATAGAGACCATATGAAGTCCAGGCTCTAGACGCGTAACATCTGTTTAGCTGAACTAGACCAAACTGTACCTAATGTATTTCCAAAGCTTGTTTATATTCATATGAAGTCAGTGTTGAATTATTGATTAGGGGAAAAGTGTGAGGTTGGCACGCTGGGCTGTTTGTCACAGAGGAAGGGTGTTTCCTGCTCAGGCACCAGCAGTTGCCCGTTCTGCTGCCTTGTCCGTCTGTGTCTTCTCTTTCTCACTTTCTCCATGTCTTTTTCACTTTGAGGCTCAAAGTGGCGAAGCCAAATGGAAAGTGACCCTTGGCAGCCAGATGTGTATTAAACACAGTGGGTCACTGTCGGAGGAACATGCTGGCAGCTTTTAGCAAAAAAGGAACTGGTGACTTATTCAGACTTCATTATGAATTTATTTTTTACCAAGGAGTTCAGGAACTCGCTACAAAGTCATGCTCATGTATGCTGAGAGTCTTGGCGAGAAGCAAATGTTGGGGCATTTTAAGGCCAGAAAATAAATTGATTTTGACAAATAAACTTGGGTGCCAGTTTTAAAAATACACCCTGGGAACAAAAGGTATTGTTGATGTAGAGATTTGACTTCCACTGGAATGATTTTATACTGTTACAGTAGCTGTGGGGCCTCACTTTGGGGTGGGGAGTGATTTTGTGTGTCTCTGTGTGTGTGTGTGGGCCAGGACAGGATATGAGGAAACCTCTGAGCAGCTCTGTGGATAGTTGTTCCCATTAACTTGGAACGTTTAGTTTAAACAGACACCAAGCCGAGTTCAGGTCCAGTTCGCTCCCTGAATGCACATGTGCGTACATTTGTTTATAAAAGTTATGGACATTTTATCTTGCATTTGACCAAAACCTGATTAAAGGAGGATTATTATTTGTGTGTGTACATAATTGCATTGAATGAGCTTGCTGTGAGACCACCTGTGGTTTCAAGCACAACCAGATCCCACTGAATCCCCCATTCCGCCCACTCAGCTCTTTCCTTGGGGCAGGGCATGGCAATGGCTTACTCCAGCACACACACACACATACACACACACACACACACACACACACACACCGCACACACACACACACACACACACAAACACACCCAAGGAGCCAAAAAGGCATCAGTGACCTTCCAAATATCAACAATCACTCTGGTGTGAGGGTGTATTGCTTGGTCATACAATAAAATAAGGTTGTTAATTTACTTGAAAAGTAGAAACAGTAAAGCTTGTCCTATCTTCATTTTGCTTGGATTGACTGAGATATCAGTCAATCCAAAGAGATCTAAACAGTCTGAGTACAGATAAGAATCCAATTTAAGTTTGATGTGGCCTGATTTTCTCTCTGTGCTCATTCCCAGTTTCCAAAGGCACTGTTTCACAATTCTGGTTTCACAGACAGCCGAGATGTCTCTATTTGTTAGATATGTCAATAATAGTGTGACAAAATTTAGATATTTCCTGACTATATTACCTGTCTCACAACAGAAGGCCTCATCCATATCTCTGCCGTTTTTGAGGCATGTCCTGGAGTTTTGACCAGTCATTTGCACAGGTTTTTGCAATCGTGTATTGATTAAATATGAACACTTATAAGGCCAAAATTTTTATTTGTGTTGGACATTAATTTAATTTATTTTGTTGTGCTACCAGCTGCTTGATATATTTTATCTGCAGTTCAGTTTGCTGTTTAAAATAAGAACTTTGGCGCTTCATTTGCTTCAAAGTTTGAACTGTCTTAGTGTGTGAAGGAACATAGGGATTGAAGGAGATGGATGCAGACAATCATCTGTGGCGCCCCCTGCGGGGAACCGATCTAGGAAGGAACTGCTAACATCATACTTCTGAATATATGTTCTAGGCTGCTGCATGGGTTTCTAAAAATGCTTAATGTTTCCTCTGAACTTTGAAATGTTTTTATCAGAAAAATATTACTTTAGGAATTAAAAACAGCTAAATTGTGCAAGTTGTAAATCATTATCATTGCTATTAATATTTGTTGTATTAATATTTGTATTATTTTATGTATGTATTATATCTGTCTGCATAGAATTGAAAAACTAAAGACTCAAAAAAGTAGTTGCCATATTTTCAGAACTGTAAGTCACACATTTTTTACATAGTTTGGCTTGTTCTGCAAGTTAGAATCCAGCACGGAAAATTGTGTGTGTAGGATTGTAGGATTTTGTTTTGTGTGTGTGTGTGTGTGTGTGAGTGTGTGTTTTTAAAGCTGTTTTAATTTATCAATAAAGAGCTGTTAATTATATTGTATGACTAACTGAATGCTTGTTCACTTTCCAAGCCAACTGTTGGCTTTCTACTGGTTAGCTCCTTTCACCTGTTGTTGTTCAGCCTTTTTAATGGCCATATTCTGAAACAAATTTTGTGAATTACCCTGTGATGTGACCCCCACTGCATTTGCTGCTGACCCCATCCATCTCCATTAGGCTTCAATTATTGAGTATCATTGTAATTGCTGTTTGAGAAATGTTGGTATGTCGACAACGTCCAGACTTGAGCGATAACTCATCACCCACGGCCAACTCACTAACGTCCTGCCAGTCCATCCTGGGTCCACCGAGGGCAGAGTGGAAAGGTTAAAAAGGGCCGAGCGGTGAGGGATGCAGGGAGAGGTCGTGGCTCTTGTGAGAAGCACTGCCGATGTCCACTCCCAGAATTCCATACTGGAGTCAGCCTCTGCTGACCACGCTGAGAATCATGGGAAAAAGTGGTTTACAATTAATCACAACCAATGAGGTGGAACTAGCCTTTATGAGACAGAACCAACAGAGGTTATTGATGTGTATGAAGGCAGAAGAGTGAACATTTTTACTGTGATGCTCTCTGCTGCCAACCGTCTGACTGCTGAGGCCAGACAGTTGAAATATACATACACACACATAAACACACCCTGCTTTTAGATCCAAATAAATCGGTACTCCTTGTGCTTGGTATTTTTCATTAGGTTTATTAAACTTCCAAGTCAGATATGTAGTTAATTTATTCTGGTTCCCATATCCAATATTACAATTCAGTTATATTTATTTCATGATTAACGTTTATTTGATTTTATTTTTATTTAATAAGTCCACTAATGGGTATATTTGTCTAAAGGCAGCATGAAATTATGTCAGATTTTAATTGTTTCTACCGTGCTTGGGTGTTATTGTTTTTAAGATGTGTAAAACATGTGAAAAATTTATATGACATTGAAGCCAAAAAATAATTGCCATTATTTCAGAACTTAATTCTGAAATATTTAAAATGCTTTAATTTAAATGTTAACCGGGACAGTATTTTGTAAAATTAATTTTTTGAGGCCTACATTTATTTATTTTATTTTTTAAAATGAAAAATTATACCTTCTTTTTGATTTTACATCATGTTATATTGTTATTCCCTTATCGCAAAGTAAACTGGAGTGTTGCTTTGATTCTTTCATGCATGTTTGAGAAATCCTTGAATCTCCGGTGGCAACTATTCAACTGGGCAAACCACCTATGTGGATCAAGCGCTGCCTACCAGGCACAACAACTCCTGGGAGTCACAGTTACAAAGTTTTTGAGCTTCTGCATTACAGAGCACCTCTCACCCCCACCCGCACAACTCCTCCATTCAGCTCCTACAGACTATTCTGCAGTAATTAGCAAACACCCGGTAAAACTGAGATACTTTTCAGTGCAACACTGATAACATCAATGGGTTAAAAGAGGAGCTTTGTTGTAAGAACTTCCTGAAGGAGTGTTAAACCAGACAGATGCCAAATTTCAAGGTGTTAGAGTCAAGTTTGACATATACAACATTTTTATCATGCAATCAAATGATGTTACTTGATTATTCTATATTTAGAAACTATATATTTTAACAGGTCATTTTAACCAAACGTCTTTTAAGACTTCAGGATGATTTCACAATCAAGATTTTGTTGTTTTACAAATATCTGAAATGAGCCACGTACTACTTTTGTTTCCTTTCTTCTTTATTCTGGCCTTTTTCTCTGTGATCTGTGATGGTTTCATAGGATCTCTTTTCGTCCACAGGTAATAGAAGCTTTTGACTTTGACTTAGTGTCAGTTTGTATTATATTTCATGAACTTCCATGGTTTCTTTCTCCAAGTATTGTTTCTTTCATTGCGAATGAAAAATCCTTTCCTCTACCCACATATAGCCACCATCATTAGTCTTTTTTTTTTAAATAAGTGAAGACACATATACAGACATCTCACTAAGCCCATTCACCATAAATGTACTTGTCTCTGAGTTTCTGTGCACTGCATTGTTGAGGGGAGTGTAGAATCCTCAAACTGAAAACAGAGTGTTGAAAGCAGACCAGTGAAATGTGAAGGCAAGCCGAGTCTCATGTCTGTCTTGAGTATTAGCACCTCTCTGTAGACTCTGCAATGTTCCACTTTGCCACAGAGAGAACTGATGACAAGTCGCCTGCAGCAACTTGACATCCAACAATACCCTCAAAGCACACAAACATCTCTGGATTTTGTTTTCCACACCTTGGAATACACAGTATTTCACTGTAGACACTGCAAAACATCATAAAATCCCCTTATTGAGTCCAAATAAGGTAATTTACAAAACGCTTTGGCTCTCTCAAGCATTCCTTTCTTATTTTGCAAGGACTACACAATAAATGTGGCCCATTTGTTCTGAACAGAAACTTTGTAGCTGCTGGTCTCGGGACACGGATGAAGTGCGTCTGAGTTTGTCCTCCTATGGGAATCCACAAAGCATGAATCATGGTTGATCGCTGAAATGTTAGAACTTTGGGTGCAGAGAGTGTGTGCAACGCAAACCACCATCTGTCGTCTCTTTGTTACTCTGTGTAAAAAGATTTAGGGTTGGCAGAGGTTGCACATGACGCCCTGCTCCTACATTTGAGACCCTCCCACCGTCTTTAAGTGCTCCAGGCTCTTCTTTTTTCTTACTCTGTCTGAGGTGGAGATGTGTGGGATAGTATTTGAGACCAACAGGCCAATGTCTGCCATTTGGTGCTGCATGTGCTGTCTTTATCCTCACCGTGAAATCCTGTCCTCAGAAGTAACAGCAGTGTGATCGTGACACCTCAACCAGACCAACCCTAAAGTCAAAGGCCACACTCACATTTTTAAAGACGGTTTACTCTCAGCACATTTCAAAAGGAAAGGTCGTCAAGTTTGAACCCAAGACACTGCACGGTAATTGTACTCCTTAACATTTAACCTTAAAATGTTGGCGTTCCACGGAGCCTGACTGGCAGTGGACCACGTGCGTTCGATAAACTCTGGTTAGGAATGATTAGGGAATCTTTAATCTTCCAGCTATCAAGCCTCATCCTCCCACTAACATTAATCAGCTGGCAGCATACTGTAAATTCCCGTGGTCAGCCTCCCATATCAAATGATTGCTTTAACTTTTGCAGTCCCTCTTGGCAAGAGCTGAGAGCAGAGTGGCAGGAAAGAAAACAAAAGACACCATTTGTAGAGGTTTCTTTGCACAGCTGGTCAGGGACAGGTGTGTGTCTGTCTCTGTTGGTGACTGTGAGTGATGTTACCAGCAGGATTTCTGTTTAAGGGTCAGGGTCATAAATCAGGGTTGGTAATCTTCACAGCAATGAAGCTGGTGCCAGGGTCTCAAGGCCTGTATCAACCTTTAGAGTAATGTTTCTCCTGACTCTCTCTATTGACTAACCTTCTCACATTCCTATGAGCAACACAAGCTTGTGAACACACACAGTGGGAGGGTGAGGAAACATTACATTTGAAACTTTAGCAATATTTTAAATATGCAAGCTTCAATGTGTTGTTGTACATTTGAGATAGAAAAGCCAACCTCGATGTTATATGTAACTCTAACTTTTCAATTTCGTTTGAAACTTGTATCTCACAATAATTTTATTCATTTTTTGTGTCCAAAATCCAGAAATATGCTACAAGGCAGCTGAGAACATACCTGGCATTTGGTGCTTTTGACTGTGTTCCATTTGGATCACCATCAAAGTGTCTTGCTAAAATTTGAGGTTATAAAAGGGAAATTAATGTGATGATTTTTCCAGTAAAGAGGAAGAGGCCTAAAGTGTAGCTTCAATACATCCCGAGTCAACTCTGTATGCACTCTAAAGTTGTGAATAACCATTTGAGACAAAAAACTTTATTTGAAAAGTAAAATTCTTGCAACATTCAAATAGAAGTTGCATGTTTTGCTCCTGTTCTGGCCAGCATTTTTCTCTGATGTATATGGGTCCGAGCCAGCAATCACATTTTCATATAACATCTTCCAACAGCCATTTAAAAATAATACTTCTTTATATAAGGAGGCTGGACAGTGAGAGTTTTACTCTCACCTACATATTACCTTCTTTTTTTCTGCTTGTGTGGATTTAACTTCATCACACTAAACCACACTGCTCCACTCAAACTCTGTAAGTCTGTGAGTTGTTTGTTCTTTAGCCTTAAAACTGTATTTGGAGATAATGCTGCACATGTGTTGAGTGAACTTAAAATACAAATCTATGTCAGACATAAAAGAAAGGAAAAAAAAAACAATTCATTGTGCAATCCAGTTATTGTAGGTAAAAATGCAAAAGGAATGCTGGCAAACAGAACTGATTGACTATAGCATGATTTGGAGAGTACACAAATTATAAACCACCGTAACAAAAAAGCAATTTTTACCAAGAACAACTACAACTGTTTTTATGGTGTAGCTGCCGACTCCCTGATCAAGTAATTTTTTTAGCATTTGTATGTACTGTGCTTTGTCCTCTCTTCTCAGTTTTTGGTTGTTTCTACTCCTAAATCAATACTTTAAATTATTATAAAATTCCGATTTGGAAAAAGGTTTTTCAACTCAGTGATTGGTTTTAATATTGGGAGAGATCCAGTGACAGGCCTCCAGTGCTGTAGCAGACTGTTAAGTCATTACTCCTATATGCAAGATTTTTCGATTTTTTTTTTTGACTCCTAAAATAAAACAGTTAGCCTTTAACCCCACTCCTGTTTTTATCAAGTTGAAATGAATTCACACATGTTGTTGATCTAAAAGAGGAGGGTTAAACTGAGATACTAATAGATGTAGTCCAGTGAACCATGACTCGTTCTCGTCTGGTCACATAATCTTTTAAAGGCCTCTCCCAGCTCCGTTAAATCATCTCTTCCTCCCTGCCTTAAAATGAGACTGCATGCCGTTCTGTTCTCCACGATTTTCCTCTGACCGCTTTCTCTCTCCTTCACTCTGCAGTTCTTCTGATTCTTTCTTCTTCCACACACTCTTTCCTTCTGTCCTGTCTGTCAGTGTGCCCTCTTACCATGCAGCTTTCTGTCAGTGCTGAGGCCCCTCGCTCACTGAAAGACAGAGAGCCTATGACTCAGGTTCTGTCACAGGGCCCAGTGGCTCATAGTGGCCCTGATTCCCACACCGATGAGGTGATAAATGACTTAATGAGCTTCCTTACACACTCACCCACTGAGACCTGAGGCACTTTTTCTTTAAGGCACTTTTCTGTCATGTTGTTCAAGTGCTCTTTTTTTGAGTTCCAGCAGATGTTTGTACACTTGGATTCCAGTTTTCCACAAAACTTGTCAAAAAAAAAATGCTGCACATTGTTATGAATACACACAAAGTATGTAATTGTGAAGCAGAAGGAAAATGATAAATAGTTTTAAGTGCTGTATGCATTTTCCAGTGATTTATAGAAATGCATTTTTCTGTAATTTGATCTCATAGTCTGCTGGAGTATTTCTTTACCAGACCTTCCAAAGGCAATTTATTACCTTGATTTTATTTAGGAGTATTAGGAGTCCCACACTATACACATTCTTATTTAAAACACTTTTAGAAGCTTAGTTTTTCATTGTTCTATCATGAGTTTTGTTCTGTTATATAATATAATAATCCTAATAAAATATATCAACATTCTCCAAAAGCCTTCATAAAAATTCAAAAAGAAAATATTTTCCATTTCCACTCTGAATTGACTCGTAGGTAGATAAATATGTGTTATTGTAATCTAATACATGACATAGTGACTTATTGGTGAAGCTCGTGCAGCATTTTGTTTGAAACTTTTTGTAGAAAAAGTGCAAGTCTCTCATCATGCAGGTAGCTCTTTGAACAATGTGAGCTCTTTTCACCCTGCAAAGCACAGAGAGCTCGATTCAGCCAAGAAGTAAAGAGCGCTTATTAACTGTACATTGAATCTTATCAAGCACATGGTGATTAAAGCTAGTTGAGCAAGCATTACAGGTGATTAATGAGTGCTGAAGCAGGTCACTCAGACGGTGGAAGTGATATGATCACGCTTTTGAAGTGGAAGTTAATGTTAAAATGAAGTTTTTAAACAGAATGGAGCTCGAGTTGATCAGTGCTCATATTTGTTTAGGAAGTGGTGTGAGATGTGAAGATAAATGAGTTCATGTGTCACTGAGTTCAGTGACTTGAAGGTATCGCAAGCACAGCAGATTTTTCTATGTGAAATAAGTAGAAGATCTTTGGTACACAAACTGCTCTGATTGCAACTCCCTATTTCTTACGACTGGCAATGTTTTCCCATTTTTCCTGAATATGCAATGTTTTGTCCTGTTGGAGACCTTGTAGAATGGTAAAGGGAAAAAAGGAAACATTTAAATTACTCGGAATTTATGTTATATTGGGAATTGAATTAGTAGCTTGGGCACTGTGTGTGTTTCTGAAATTGTGAAAGCTTAAATATTGTCATAATGTGAGCTCTTTAAGGTTAAAGTCATCTAGCCCAACTTCCTGATGCGCACATATGCTGGGATTTATTGCTGTAGCCTATTTTATTCCTCTTTTTTTCTTTTAATTCTCTCTCTATCATATTAGCTTTATGTCCATCCTCCTTTACTGTATTTGTGGGATTTACTGCCTCCATATTCTCTCTGGCTGACCGGCATGCTGTTGAACTGGATACTCCTCAAACCTGGCCATAGAAGAAGAAAGGGCCTCCTGTTTGAGGTGGGCACTCTAAGGAGGTGGAGCAGAGAGAAAAGGGAGGGAATAAAAGTAGCAACCTGGGTGTTCCATGACAGTGGACCGCTCGACTTGTTATGCTTTCTAATTCCCCTCAGCACAAAACAGCAAGGGGGGAGAAGAGAAAAAGAGAAAGAGAGTAGGGTGGAGGATGATGATGATAAAGATGAAGGAATCATGTTTTTACACAAATGCAGCTGGGGAGGTGGAGAGAGTGAGAGAATATTTCAATTGAAGACAATATTTTAACCTTATTTTAAAGCCTGAAATCCATTTAGAAAATGATGCATTGGTTAAAATCTATGCCTGTTTTAATACATAATTACAGTTATAATACTCTGTGTAAACAAAGCATAACTCATAAATAAGGTTATGAATGATCAGATCTCAGGAGTAACTCAGGTGGTTCAGTGGAGTTGTGTTTAAACTCTGATTATTTATTACAACACTGAGAAAAAAATCTATTTTAAAATGATTTAGCAATTTAAATCTTATTGAATCACCTAAATCATCCTGGGAAGTGTTTTTCTTTTCCAGGAATATATTTCCATTTATCCATGAAAAATGGAAGACAAGTATGGGACAAACAGAGATTCCAACTCCCCAAATGCCATTTTTAGGTGTGTGAGGCCAAAATAAACCTGGTAAATAGGCATTCATATACTGTGGTCATTATTTATTAGAGGATAAAACACTTCTCTCATGCTTTCCAGTTTGTTCTAACAAACAAGCTACAAATATAAATCTGGTATTAAAGGTAGATCTCTGGTTTAGATAAACGTTTAGTTGGTTCTGCCTCCATACATTTGCTTGTTCAGACCTCATAGATATGTATGGAAATTGCCTTTCCCCAAAACCTTTTTAGTAGCATGAGGTGAAAATGTTAAAATTAACTTCTAGTTCCTGAAAAGGTTAGATGAATGAGAACATAAAACACAAAAATTACACTGTGTTCCATTTCTTCAAGTAAATTAATGTCAATTGTGTTCAATATAAATGTTATTCTTGATGGTTTTCCTTCTGGTAGTGAAGAAAGCCTTTCCATCCTTGCAGCAATTGTGGTAGACATACAATAGTTATGATGTTTATTTTTGGTCAAAATAATTGCTCAGTTAACATCAATTTGAGCTGTGGATATAAAATTAGCTAATTATTTCCAACATTTTCTGCTATGGAAACACATTTTTCAAACGTACTGTAAACCAGTCCTAGGCACAAGGCAAAGAATGAAAGCATTTAAGAATTACAAATAAAAAGAAACAAAACATAAAAATAAAAATAACATTCTTGAAACTCTAGGTGCTAGCATAGCTCGATTGTTCTGCTGACCTCTAAATTACATTAATTTCCAATAATGTGTAAAATGTAGCCTTTGTTTTCAAGGATCTTCTGTCTGGATTTAATATGCTCTATGTATGGAAAAGATTTACTCGATGGGTTCAGGTCCCATTCTCAGCCCCACCTTACTTCCCTCTTACCAGCCTCCTTGTGTCCTACTGGGTGTGCCCCTTCGCACTGACCTTTGCTGTCTGAATCCACCACCCTGCTGACCGCTACACACTGAGCTGCACACCCACTCTTGCTGCCTCACAGCAGCCTCTAAACGCTCATATCATCTGGTTCTGCTTGCCCATCCTGCTCCCCCTCCCCAAAGGCCACAGGAAATGGCTGGGGCCCACTTGCCTGGGGGTGGAATTAACAGGTGCACCAGTGTTTGTTTCAACTTTTACCCATTACCACTGAATAATGGTAATAATAAACATGGAGAGGCCAGGTGGAGAGCCGGCTTTGTTTTGATCTCTTTATCTCCTCTTTTTATTTATTTATTCATTTATATTTTTTTACTTTACACTTACCATATAACATTTTTCTTGCTCTTATTTATATACTTTTGTTCCCTTACCCTTTTTTAGAAAAAGATATTAAGACCTCTCAAAAACTTTCTCAACACAAGTTAAGAAAAGTAACTTGAATGTCTTTTATTTGTGTTTCATAAAATAGTGCTTGACAAATAAAACTTTGCCCTTCTAGAAGTTTCACAGAGGAGCTTTAAAGTGGAAACTATGCATCCGTTTCAGATGAGAAGGGAAACATTGCCATCTGTGTAATATTTTGAGTGCACTTAGGAGTGAAGCACTCAAAATTCTGCATTTATTTTTGTGTCACACTAAAGTGTCGAAATCTAATGTTGTTTTTGTGACTATATTAAACCTATGAGCTGCTGCCTATATTGGTCTTCTTACTCTGTACCCTTGGTGATGCTAAATATGATGCCGAGGCATCTTTAGGACAACATGATAAATGTATTTTGCATTTGAACTTTAGCCTGATAAACAGAAAGCTTCCATCTCTCCCTTTGGCAACCAGCTTATTTACACAATTTTGAGTTGTGTGTGCTGCTTTTCCGTTTGGGAGCCATATTCAACAGGAAGCACGGGACGGCTGATCATGGCACTAAAGATTTTAAAATGTTCATTTTAGGAATCCGCTGAGACGCTATCCTTTCATTTAATGTGATGGCTAGTTGTTTTTAAACTCTCTGACTACATTGCACATTTCATGTAGGCCACACTACATGGTTAAGTTTCAAGTTTCACACTGCTCTTCTCAGGCTCTTGGGCGCCTCACCAAGAACACATACATCCTCTTCCACCCCACTAATGAATCACCACAAACTCACTATGCAAAATTAGGAGTGCACTGTGTTCTTGATGCATTCCTTGAGAAGGCCTGCCTTTGGCTTTTATCACTATGATTTGCATTGGTCAAACTATGCTGATATAGCCAAAAACAAAAGTTTTTAGGCCAAACTATTTTTAGTTTTTATATTGAAAACTGTTTTATGTTGTGGATTTGGTTATTGTTTTTTGTGTTCAGATGGATCTTAATTGAGATCCAGATGTTGGCATTTTCAACAGTTCTTGCTCACCAAATCCCCCTTTTTCCTCAAATTTTCGGCAATTTCTCAAGTGGGCCTATTACATCAGGTAGAGCTGCCATCTTGTTCTCGTGTTACCTGG
Organism: Poecilia picta; assembly: GCA_033032245.1. Taxonomy (NCBI): domain Eukaryota; kingdom Metazoa; phylum Chordata; class Actinopteri; order Cyprinodontiformes; family Poeciliidae; genus Poecilia; species Poecilia picta. Next base: position 22,860,305 of record CM065356.1, on the reverse strand, counting down.
AATCCCCCTTAAGTGAGTCATCAGATTGGGTAATAGCTAGAGAGAGGCAGTTTAATGGCGTACAAGGTTGACTTTGTGGGTCGAAGGTGGGAGGTCAAATGTTGCCATAATCCCAGGCTCCAGGTTCAGCCCGTAAATAAGACCCTGGCAGCTCGGAGAGAGGAGGAGGGGTAATTGATTTGAAGGGAAAGGGCATATTTCACCTGAAGAGGAAACAAAGCTGTCAACCATCCAACCAGTTTATAACCGTAGACAGATTAGCACCTTCTGTGTGGGAGATGTTTGAAAGTGGTTGAGGAGAAGAACTTTAGAGATTAATGAGATAAGAGGAGAACAAGTCTTGCTTTAGTGTCTTTTCTCATCATCTTGATGAGATAAGACTAATCTTGGAAAAAAAACAGATGAGGTTGAATGAGTATAATTAAAAAAGAAACAATAGAAAAACAACTTCAGGTCTCTACACCCAGTGGTTGGGATTACTGTATAAAGAAAAGGAGGTGTGTCCTCATTTCAACATCATTTGTATTCAAAGAAGGCATATTTTGCAATCATGGTACCAAACAGCTCAGGTTCAATATGTATTTTCATTGCCTTGCGCTGCGTTTGTCGCACAACCCGATTCAATCTCGGCACTCTCCCTCAGACAACAAATGACTTACAGATAAGGCCACATTCCTGTGCTTGTTTTCATTGATAAACATGCTTTGATTGGCAGAACAATATCACAGGCAGCCCAGAACCTGCAGGGTATCAGGATCTAGCGAACTAGTGACTGTTTCCTGTATAGACAGGAAGTGAGGGCTTTTATGAGGGCAGTGCATAGATTTCCTAGCATACCAGGTCTGGGAGTGCAGAAAAAGAGCCACTTCCTGTCGAGAAGAATGCCATGTTGGCTATCTGGCTCTCAACAGTTTTATTCTTCGTGTGAGAGGTTGTGAAAGGAAAGGAAGTTAGGTCTGCAGGCTATAGGTACAGATCACAGGTTGAGACCGAATGTTTGTTTGAGGAGGGGGACCATTCAGTGTGAGCATGAACTACAGACTGGAGTGAAAGTTTGACACCTGTCCCTGGGTTCAATACTATTGAGTTTATTTATTTTTTTTTTATTTATTTTTTTTTTTACCATGACTGTGAAGTTGGTTTTTCATTAAAAGTGATTTGTCCATATTTCTGTTTTTTTTTTTTTTTTTTGCTTAACTTCCACTGTAAAGCTGTGTGAAAATACACACATTGAATTTAAAACATCTTAACTTCACTGGCATAGAATAAAGTCAAAATAACTTGAGGTACATGGCCAGATTTGTGTTGACCTTTAACAACCATATACTTGAAAAATTGTAATTCTTAAAGTTAAATTATATTAACCTCATTTCACATTGATGGAATTTTGCAGATTACAGATAAAACATCTTTGGTCTGATTCGTAAAATAATTTTTAAGCGCACCACTATTAATTTGAAGATTCTAGTTGCTAGTGGACCACATAAATATTTGAGGTGGGCCGGATTTGGCACCTGGGCCTTGAGTTTGACACGAGGTTTTACGCACACGTTCTAGAGAACTTAGTCATCACTACCCTTGGGGATGTTTTATATCAGCAATTAAATTTATGAGAAATATCCCCCTGGAGGTGGTGAACGGTTGTAAATGTGGAAAGGCATTGTTGTAATGACGTGCTGAAGGCAAAGTACATGAAAAGGCAGGAACTTCTTTAAGAGACAAAGGCTAATTTGAAGGCATCAAACTGCAAACTCCCTTTTCTTTTGTGTTTGATCTGCACAACATTTATATAATAACGGAAGATAACATTACTTGGTTGTTCTATAAAATAGTAATTTGTGCCTGGAAAATACATACCATCTCTCCTTTAACTTTAATTTGTATACATTACTCACTATCTGGACTCTCTGTTTACATTGAAGCCAACTTAGAAAGAATTCTGTGTCATTTAGTTAAGCATGTGTTTATTCATCAGTATAACTGCATGTTTTTTTTATATTGTGCAGCCCTAGTTTAGTGTTAGATTTTTGCAGAACTTCCTACCTGCTACCTCTTGTAGACATTGACTGTTCTTCCTGATGCTATACATCTTTTTAGGTCTTATGCTAGTTATTTTGCTCTTACTTTTCCAACTTTTGCACCTCACCGTATGCTTTTAATGTTGATGCACAAGAATTTAACTAAAACTGATTAACAAAGAAATTACAAAACAATTAGAAACTGTTTGTTTTTCTCGCATCCCAGTCAATCCTTCCTAAAGTCAGTTGCAGTTGCAAAATTGAGCATTTGCTTACTAAAGAAGGAGCAGACCAAATCTTTACATGAAACATTAGGAGGCAGAGAAATGGAAATTGCATTCCTCGACATTTGTACGTTCTGTACTTGCTTTTTTTTTCTCTCCCTCAAGGCTTCCTCAATCCTTCCTCTTCTACAATCCCCACCTTTCTGTTCTTCTTTTACCTCATACCACTCCCTCATCCTTGTTTCATCCTGTATTTCCTAACACCTCATACCTTCTCCCTCCCATCTTCCTTTCCCTTCTAATCTCCCTCACCTTCTTATCTATCTGCATCTTTCCCTCCCTCCAGCCCTCTGTCGCTCCACCCATGGTTCAGGGCTCGAACCCATGTCCTCCTCCTACTCTTCCTCTATGATATCCTTTCTATGTTAGCCGGTGGTCTCTCAAAATGTCCCAGAAGAATTGATGTATCCCTCCTCGGTGCTCAGCAGGCTGAAATAGATGGTTGACGCAATTCTCCAAATCACCTCAGAGAGGGAAGAAGGCCAAGAAAGGAAGATGGGAGGATCCTCTCCTTTTCCTTGACATGTATGGATAAATAATTCATATTTGCAAATAAAGTTAAACTTTAAAAAAAAAACAAAAAAAAAAAAAACGTCTGCATTATCTGCTCGGCTTTGTTCCAATACGGCCAACGCATCACTATTGAAAATTGCTCTGTATGTGGCGATTGGCTGTTTACATTCTTTTAGTCTTTCACAGACCCACTTCCATCTGCATCCCCGCAGGTCAGGGGTGGGGGTTCAAAGGTGAAAGGCGAGGTTGCGGTCTGCTCCATCCAAGAGGAGAGGAGCTGGTGTTGGAGGTCCCCTCGCCCAACCCTCTTGGTTCAGTCTCAGAAGAGAGGAACCTCCTCCAGCTCCCCTCTTGCACATCTGGCTGCCCCCAGAATGCTCATTTGGAAGGAAAACAAGAATGTTTTTATTTCCCAGGAGAGAAGAAGAACCAGAGTTGAAACACAGAGAGGCGTCCTGGGCCCTCACAGAGCCTGCTGCTGGGCTGAGATGGTGAAGGGTTTCTCTCATTTCTTTTGTTTCTCTTCGTATTATCTTTTCCCCACACCTGGTATTTGTTTTTATTGAATGTATGAATGTAACAACATCGTTCTCATTTCCCAAAAGTAAACCAGAAGACACCTTGACCCCATTTCTCATTACATTTACGGGGCAGTTTCACTTTTCGTAGTTTTCATTTGAAGGTGATCCATGAAACCGATGCTGATTTCATTTCTACTTCCTAAGTGAAGGATTGAAGCGAGCCAGGTTAGAACTGTGCATTACATCAAAGAGCAGAGGACTCAATGGACGACCAGTAGGAGACAGAATCATATGTCATTGTGTAAATAAGATATATAACACAAGACTATCGGGGTTGTTTAATAACAGGCTGTAGAATATATCTAAATAGAAGATACCCTTAAGTCTCTCCTGTTACAATTTGGCATTTCAGATTATCTTCAGTTTCAACGTCAGCAGGAGAAACCATAGGAGGTCAAGATTGGAGTAACACTGCAGGACTGTCAAGTGCAGAACTCCACCTGCCTGAGATATTTTGATCAGAGCCGAGGAGAGTGGTTCTCCTCTCATGTCCTTTGTATTTCCCTTCATTGCGTTTTAAAAAATTAAGATTTGGAGTTAATTGTGTGTTTTTTTAACTTTAGGTTAGACTTAAATAAAACCTCAACCTGCAAAATGTATTTATTTTATGCTGATACTGATAAGTGTACATTTACCTAATGTTGGATGGGATGGATAAGCAAATGGAATACAGTGCCCTTTGAGGAGTACAAATGTCCATTGTTAAAATATGGGTTTTGCATGTGTTGCCTGGTTTGCTGTTATTTTTGGGTGGTGTATCAAAGTTCTTTCAATAATGAAAGTGAAGGAAGGAGAGTAACTGTAATGAGTGAAGCAACAGAGGTGCATTCTTTGAGTATTTTAGCAGATGGTTGTTATTTGTTCTGGAAAAGTAAAAAGAAATCCCATTTATTATATTTAATCCACAAAATGTGGTCATTTTCCAAACACTTATTACACTTTGAACCATTTCAAGGGTTTGTCAAAGAAAATGTCAAGACACTTAAATGCTCTCTTTCCCCTCATAAACCTGCTCATCAGTGGGGAACCTCTTCTGGCCGTAATACATGTGCACACGACACGACACTCTTATCCGCTCACAGCTGTGCTCTATTACAGCAACATACAGTAGCTTTCTCTCCACCCATCGCCTGCAGCCTTCTCTGTAACTGTTATTGGAAATGTAGCCCTGCTACGGGAGCAAGCTCTTGGCGGATTTATATGACACAGGTGCACACTCTGGAAAGCATTCGTAGAATCGAGCACACACGCACACACGCACGTTTAGGGAGGCACGCGAGTGACTAGGCAGTGAGGACTGGATCTGATGTCAGCCACTTAACGTCAACACCACTCACACGTCACAACACTTCTCAAACTTACACACTCACATATGTGTCTGACCTGCTTGGAGCTTCATCCAAACCAGTCTGAACGTATCCCCTGGCCTCTATAACATCATCTGATTCTGATTTTTGACTTTGCAGATTGAATATGACAAAAATGTCTTTAATTTTAACTTAATATATTTTCCTCCTTGCTCCCAATGTCTAGATTGCTCCTTTTGTTCTGGGAATATGCCAGGCATTTCCTCTGTATGATATCCCAGTTTTTCAATAAGGAGTAGGCCGTAGGTATGCGCTGGGCTGGCAGGGCTTACTTTCTCTGTGGTGCTGTGTGGTAGCCTAACGCGTACTGGAAAAGTAGCAGGTATTCCAAGGTACTGAAGTGGTCTGGAAATTCTAGCCACATGGACAAAACCACTATGGGGAGCAGCTTTGGTTCCTCTTCAGATGAGATCATCCAGATCTATGTTCCAAAAATATTAAATATCAGTTATTTTCAAAGTTGTCTTTACGCTCAAACTTGAGTGTATGTGAATGCTTACTGAACATTGACAATTTTTCTGACATATTCAGAATCTCAGTCTGAAAAACATGAAAGCCCTGACCTAAAAGTATTGCTGCTTGTACATACCCGAGTAGACATGTGTGTCTTGTCAGCCCATCCTTTCTGATGTTCATTTAACAATATTGGAAGGGCAGAGGGCAGGGAGGCTCCCTGTTCTCCACATGGTCCTGATTTTGCTTGTTAGTGATGATCCCCTGTTTAATGAAGAGTCCCAAAGTTCCCAGAGATCCTTGAAGATTTGGAATATTTGAAGAAGGAGCCTACAGAAACTCCTGAAAATATTGAAAAACTTGAGGACTCTTTGGTTGTCTTTGGAAATATTTGTGGCAGCGCAATGTGGAATTCTGGATAAAAGCCATTTGCTGTCCTGATGTTTAGAGTCCAAATAATGATGCAAAATAAAGGAAAACCATCAAAAGGCAGTCGAGTTAAGCTGCTTTAACATTATAACCGTTATTACAATAAAAGTATGATGTTGTTTATGTTTTTAAACGTTTAAATAACTTATTTAAAATTCTACTTAAAACCTGATTAACTAAAGAGTTCATCTCAGGAGATTTGGAATTTTAAATTGGTTACAAAATAATTTTGAAATAATATGCAAAAAAAAAAAAGAATAAATTAATATAAAGTTAGCAATACTCTCACTGTAGTTCCCAAAATCTGTGACTGTTCAGGAATCCTGGTGTCCTGCTCATAGGTGATGGCATGATGGAATAGAGGATGGATGGAAAGAGGAACGCTTTGTTTGCAAAAGGGTTTCTTCCATTTGTCATTATGAAGAACAACCCTAACTGGCTGTAAGTGTTTTTCAAATGTTCCCTTTGGAGATTTTTCAAGCATCTCTTTCTTATTGGATGGAACCGTTGGAAAACCCCAACATTTCTGAAGACACCATACATTTTAAGACCTTTTGAGCCCTGTGGAAAACTGTTTGACTTCTTTTGATGTCATTGCAACTTTGACCTGTGTTGCCATAGACTCCACGTGACTCCTGAAGTGTGCAATGGTTTTTTGCACCAAGAAGTTAGCAGTGGTGTTTTGTCTGTCATAAAAATGCAGGTAAATGCCTCTAACATAATGTGTGCCCTTAACCCCAATGTTTTCTGTCTCGGATGAAAACAAGCAATATATTTTCTAGAGAAAAATATATCTATGTATTAGATGGCATACAACAATACTGCTGTCCTAATTAATTAGCTTCACTGGTAGGTAAATCTAATCCACTTATAGTTAATTACATCTTTAGCAATGAGTGATAACTGTTTTGTATTTTCACCTGGATGTCAAGCTCCAAATTATGTTGTACTTGTGTCTGAGTATACTTTAAGAGGCTATTTTTGTGACCTGATAATTGCTCAGACTCTGTTCTGTGCCAGGTATGAACAAGGACGAAGGAAACATCTGAACCTGTTTGCCTTGTTTGGCCGTCTTTACAAGAACACTGGTAACATAAATATATTGTGCAGAGACACTTAACATTTCGTCTTTTGTGTGGCCACATTTTTGCGGTTTCCCTTTCCATCTTTAAATACAACGAAGGGACAGAACACGTCTAGTTTTGTGGATTTTAAAAAAGGAAAGAATATTTGTGTTTTTCCATTCTAAGAGATTGGTCTCAAATGCTTTTCAGCATTTATAAACCCCTGCTGTTGGCATATGCTACGTGTTTGAGAAGTTATGCTAATAAACATAATTCTGTTATAGTATCTCGATGCCGAGAGAGTAGTCTTCCAATTACAGAGCTACAAATCCTCTTTACAGTGGCTGGCAGAATGAAATGACAGGAAAAGTACACAAACTATTCAGATATGCTAGAGTTTTACCCAAAGCTCCAATTAAAATTACCCCTAAGAGATGAAACTTAAAACATTCAAATAAAAGTAGCTGTTTTTTTTGTTTGTTTTTTTCAAATTCAGTTTTCTCCCTGCTGGTCCTCTAGAAACCCCATGTGAGATATAAAGATAGATCAAAATCATCAATGGAAAGGTTGCAATGTCCTGTATCATTAGTGAATCTGTAGAAATCATCTGAAACAATTATGATATGACCTCTAACATTATTCCCCAATACAAATCTACATGTTTTGGAACTGTCCCTGTTCCAATACATGGTTTAAAGAGAGTGAATGTATTCAACAACTTTTAATCAAGTCCTGTAAAGCCCTGCCAAAGTGATTTATATTGGACCTTTTGAATCAAGTCTAGTCAATTTATTATACTTTTTTTTTTACCCTTACATTATCATCCCAGTCAAGAATGCAACATCATACATTCACAAAATCCCAATATGTGGAACTTTCAATATTTTTGATAAATCGCGTCCACCCCTCTGAATTACATCATCGACATCTGCCATGGCGATTTAACCGGTCTCCCCAAATTGCTCAGACATCTTCCAAGGAGAACAAGGTGACCAGATTGAGGAGAGCCTCAAAATCCTACCTCTGTTAGCTGACAATACATTGCCTAGATGTAGTCTCAACCTAAAGATAATCATAATCAAGTAGTTTAAATTGGGTATGACCTCTGACCAGTTTTGATCCACCCTTGCCCATTCTCTGTGTGTGAAATTTGTGACTACTCGGTTCCAAAAATAGTACATTTACTGTCACAAAAATATTGTGTATTATTTGAAGATGGATCATAATTCAGAAGCGGTTTGACAAATCAAAATGTATTATTTACCATTTTAGGTAATTTACTACTGTTACTAAAAAGTCAGTTTTAGTGACAAACACTGAAGAAAATTTGCAAGGCAATCGTGCGTCAGTGCAGTCTGCCGTTCTACCAGTGTAACCTGAAAACCTTTGTCCTATTTTTAACACGTTTGGCATGTTTTGCATTTGTTTTGTGTTTTTCGAAGCACGGTTGGTGTGCTTTGCAACTGTTGCATACTCGCAACCATTGCAAGATTGAGCAATCGTAACTTTGGACAAGCTTTAAGCTCGACTGCACAACGAGTTTTGATGAAACACTAAAAATCATTGAGCATTCACAACAGGCGACTTCTCCCACCACACCTTTATGATGTCATTTGCACAGGTGTTCCTCTGGTATTTGTACAGTGTGCGTTTTTAGATATTTATCTTTTGGATGCCTGCTTTGCATCGTTTTCCCAAACAGCTCTGTGGGTGTGCACTTGAGCAGGGGAAGGTCAGAGGAACAAACTGTAGATGTGTATCAGCATGGGCTGATCACTACCATGTGCTTTTATGGCCACTTGCTTTATTTGTTGAGGCTGTTGGAATTTCAGCAATTAGCTTCCCTTAAATTTCACACACACACAGCCCCTCGTCTTCATCACGTAAACTGTTCCACTAAAAGAGGAGCCGGTTCAGCTCCAAGCTCCCAGCTTGTCTCTTTTACTGCGCCTCAGGCTTTTACTGCCTCTGAGCTCAACCCGGTCTCTCCGGTGGTCCACGAGCCTGGGAAACAGACTCTGCTCAGACCTACTCAAACCCACTGAGGGGAAAACTCTTACTTAAGATCATATTTCCTTTCGTTCAAATGATCTCTTCTTTTTTTTATTTTGACTGAAGGCAAAGCTGCTGATTGTGAGTTTTTGTTTAATTTGGCATGGGTTATTATTTTGCCTAATTGGATTTTAACGAGATTTTAAGTCAGCTTTGTAAGTAAGCCAGTGGGGTGCTATACCTCCCACCTGCAGGATTCACTTGAGGTTAATCCCGTCCAGATCAGGACAGAAACGACCCTGTTCCTCTTTTCCAGTCCTGCTTTTTTTTGTATAGCCTGCAAGATAATTATACATAAGCTAAATTACCCATTATAATTTAGTTTAAATGTATTTGTCTTTATCAATGAGTTTACAATTTAAGTGACCTATAACAGATATATGTTTTATATATATCTGTAACAGATATATGTCTTTTTATATCTGTTATATGATAATATAATCCTATTTTCATGTTTTATAGTCAGAGCAAAGACAAAGAAAACTTTAAAAGTCTGAAATTGCAAACAACCAAAATAACAAGAAAACATTGCATACTCAAGCTTGCAAAAATAGTGGCACATTATTTAGATTCCTGGCATTTTACTTTTTTATTCACCCAACACTGAATGCTTAAGTGACACTTAAAAATAAAACAAGATCAGATATAAATATGAAAGTATCAAAGGACCAAAATTCATTTGACAGTGTCAAAGACTTTAGTAGAATAGCATAGGATGGAATAAAATAGAATGAAACAGAAAAAAATAAAACCATTATCTGAATGTCTTCATATCATCAGCTCACATTCTTGTAACATTTCAAACGGTAGCTGTTATGTTTGGTTGTTCCAGACTGAAAATGTGTTTTTCAATTTAAGTAAATAGAAAGAAAGACAAACTGATTACTTCAAGTTTCATGTTTTATTTATTGACTTGAAAATTGTAAAAAAATAAAAAATAATAAAAAAAAAACACTTGGTCATCAATTATTTTTTTCTTGCTTGCTCTTAGAATTCTATTCGGATTGTTGTATATTTTTGCAATTTGTTACATGTGAGCTTTGCTATTTTCTTTCCTTCTATTTTTTCTGTTGTTTTTTTTCTTTATACATTTGCCTCTCTTTCTTTCTCTTTTTTGTTTTGTTTCTTTCTTAGTTTTTTTTTTACTCTCTACATATCTATTTCCTACAAACTTATTAATTATTGGTAAATGCCTTTTGTTCTTTTTCTATAACAGGTTTATTCCTAATATATACTTGCATTGTCTCTTGTATACCTCTGCTCTACAATCTGATTTTGTCTGTTTCAGAACAGCTAATTTTGTTCAAAGCTAAATTTAACTATCACTGGTATGATAAAATGTCTTTAAAGTCGTCTGAGTCCATAAGATGAAAATATTCACATTTAGTGTACAAAAATGTTTGACGAGTAGTGTCTTAACTCAAAACATTACCAATGTTCAACTATGAAACTAGTCAAAAGCCTTTTTTACATCATTGTCCTAAAATACCCCAGTCTGTATGATATATTTATAGACTATGAAAATAAATTCCCTTTAGTTGCTACTTATGATCCTCTAAGTTCAAAAGCATCCCTTCTTCATTTCTCGCATGTCATCCATTTGGGCTTTGGGATTTGCATAAATCACTAACAAATTCAGCCTGAATGGGTGTGTGTGTTTCTAATGCAAACCCACAGTTTGAAGGAATACAAAGGTCATATATAAGGTTATTTTTTCAATATATTTTTTAAGGTTTTCAAAGAAAAGACACCTCCATTAACATCCAGGAGTTATGGAAATATTTATGGAAATATGAACTGTTTTAAGATAGAAGTGTTATTATGCTTCCCTAGCTTTGTTGGAAGTTTGGAACATTTATTTTAATAGTAGTATGATCATGATAGCTGGCGTAATGGAGACAACCAGTGACACCGTGAATCGGAGAACAAAATTCTTGTTGCTGTAGTGGCTCGCTCTGGCTGCAGCGCCTCTTCTTCTCTAAACTTTTATCTTATCAAAACAAAGGATTCTTTGAATATTTAGGTTCAGGGAAATACCCTCCAGCAATTGTGTTTGTGTGTGCGTTCAGAAGGAAAATATTTCCCAGTAAGACTTGACAAGTGACCCGGGGATAAATTGTTGTCATTCACTCGCTGTCAACTGAATCTCGGATTCACAACGTCCTTTTGTTTCCTGTAAATTTTCTGCAGCCAAAACTAGGTGAGCTACAGTCGAAAGAATCATTCAAAGTTGACAAGAAACTGAAAGGGTTAACAAAAGGAAACTGAATTAGAAACTAATTTGTTTTTCTCTTGTTTAGTCGTTTTCCTCTGATCAAACTCGCTTAATGGTTCAGAGGGATTTTGCAGAGATGAAAGGTTTTACTGCATTCTCTGATTGTCTTTATAGAGTTCCTTTCAGCATGTGTTCTGTTTATAAGCACTGTGTTTGTGCATGCAGGTGCACATTTTCCATGAAGCTTATGCACGCTCATACAGCTGAAACACTGGAAATTTGTACCTGTGGATGCCAAGTCCACCATCAACTGATGAAATTTTAATATTTATGCTACATTGCAAAACAAATTGACCCACTTGGGGTTTGAATGTCACGATGAAGCATTTTAGGTAAAATTAACTGGTGGATTCATGCCTACATACCCTGAACATATAACTAGCCACATTAACTTCCCAACAGTCCACCTTTCTTATGGAGTTAAATTTGAAATCCATCCCAAAGCTCAACCATGAGCTCTGTAGGAAGTTGAAGTCCCAGTTGGCCAATCACGTGGCTTCAGAATTCACCTCACTCCTTTGCATCCCATCAGCCGCCAGACTGGAAATGGTGCGAATGCATTTTTACCGGAATACAAAACACCTATACCATCTGTTGAAAACTTTAGGAATTGTTTGACAATTGAACACTAGTTTAATTTTCTTTCTCAAATCTAAACAATTTGGGGCATTAAGTAGATAAAACTGCATGTTTAAACTTCAACAATCGTAAAAGTGTGTATACACATTATTTCATTGGTGTGCAACTACTGCTGTAAATAATTTAGACTTTAGAAAAGTAATAATAATGATTTTTTTTATATATTTTCCAACACCTACAACTGCCTACAACATTGTAGAGTAATGGCTAATATTTGAAATTAAACTATTTGACTTTCAAGCCTCAACTCCATCTCTCTCTATCTGTAGGGGAGGGGAGTCATTCTGAGAGGAATGCCTTATGTAGTGTCTCCAACTTTCGTTCTACAAGAAGAGTAAAAGGTACCAATGTCCAGGCAGAATTGGTGCACCCTCAGGAGCTGTCTGAGATAGATTTGTGTAGTTTGACGGGAGGGATGTTTATGTTTATTTATTTCATAAATGTATTGAGGAAAGCTTTGGTGAAGTGTCGAACTGGAGGAGGATTATGTGTTATTAACATGTTTCAAGTCAAAGTCTACTTTTTATCTCAATCTTGGCTGATGGCATTGAAGAGTTCTTCCTTTAAATGCGAAACAGTCCTGGTACTTTGAGGACTTTCTCTTTAGTAAAAGGCACTGCTTCAGACCCCTTGCTAAGGGCTGTTCTCAAGTGGTACAATCACAGTGAGAGCTTGGTTAGCTCACAGCTATATATCTGTGTCACTGCATGGCCATAACTCTCTGCACCCAGTTAGTGTATCCACAATATGGGTGTATGGATCACAATTTTCTTCTGCAGATATGACAGAAACCATTGATTCTTGCAAATCAATGCAAGGATATAGGTAAGCACTGACCTAGACTCAATTTGCATAAAGATCACAAATTATGCGAGGAACCTGGGTGTAGCTTTTGACTTGCATCCACATTCTGACAAACACATACAGTATGTTACTAAATCATCTTTCTATTGTTTTGAAAACCTTACCAGAATAAAAAGCTTCATGTCAAAAGGGAACAAATACAAATGTATGCATGCCTTTTTTTTCCTGTAGGTTACATTACTGCAACAGCATTTCTATACCATTTAGCTGCAGCTCACCATTTCACTGTCTATGAAGCCCATATCTAACATAGATCTAAATTCCCAGGATGCTAAAGCTCAATGAGAAAGTTTGGTTGATTTTGATGATGGAAAAGACAAAGAAGAGTGTGGAAATTGTAGGGTAATAATTGTATCATCATACATTGTATCATCATGTTAACAATGTATCATGTTAATGATAAATTATTATGCTGTGTACATTTTACTCTTAGGGCATACTGCTTAAATATATATATAAAAAATGATTTGTTGAGGTTATGCTCTGTTTCATTGCTAGAGATTTTTTGAAACTGTTAATGTTGCTGATAAAGAACCATTCAGACTTTGTATGTTTTAATACGAAGCACGTAAGTCTCTTTTCAAAGTCTTTTGATGTACAGATTCCCTTATGCAAGAAATTCACAAAGGTCACTATTTCCCACTGAAAGTGACCAAACTTTGTTTCTGCTCTATTATACACAAACCCCTCTGGGTGTCTGTCCATGGAACATTATGGAACAGCCACATTGAGACTGCCTCTCTCACTCTGTCTCAAACCCAGAGGTGAGGCATCTGTTTCCTATGCACAGACACAGCTTTGATACACACACTCACACAGACACGGCCATTCTGTTGACACTGCCTCTACCTTATCTCACTCAGTGGACACATTGTAGAAACATTTCAAAGGCGCACACCTCTGATGGATTCAGAGATTGGTGTGAGGTTTGTGCGATCTGTGAGTGTGCAGCGTCACAGTGACCATGTGTATTGTTTTGATTACACTGAAAGGTCATCGCTTGTCCTCATTCTGTGTCATTTGGCCATGAGTTTATGTGGGATTGTCCTGATGTTATCAGCATAGCATAAACAGGGATGACACTTTCATCTGATGTGGTCACCCTGCTGATAAAACTGTTGAGCTTTTCATCTTTGTGCCTGTGCAGTACTATACATTCATTTCTAGGTTTCTGGTGTTTAACTGCATTTCTGGTATTCTTTGGAGCAGGACTTTGTATTTCCAAAAAAATACTCATATGGCTGCATTAGGAGACACAATTCTCCTCATTATGGTAGTAGAACGAGGAGAACTGTGACACCAACCATTAATCAGGGATAAGACAGGGGTCATGGTCATGTCAGTGTTTACTCCTTGATCTCAAATATTAATTGTCAACGCTGAAAACAGGTGGATATGCATGTCCATCCATCCATCCATTTTCTTTACACCCTTGTCCCTCAGTGGGGTCAGAAGGGTTGCTGGTTCCGATCTCCAGCTAACGTTCCAGGAGAGAGGCGGGGTCACCCTGAACAGGTCGCCAGTCTGTCGCAGGGCAACAAAGAGACACACAGGACAAACAACCATGCACAGACACTCACACCTACGGAGAATTTAGACAGACCAATTAACCTAACATGTTTTTGGACTGTGGGAGGAAACCGGAGTATCCCAAGAAAACCCACACATGCACAGGGAGAACATGCAAACTCCATGCAGAAAGACCGGGGCCGGGAATCGAACCCAGAACCTTCTTGCTGCAAGCAAGCATTTATGACCCATACAACGCTTTGGAAATTTAAAATGAATACAACATATAAATTCATATGACTTGCACAAATTAAATTATAGCCTACTGAGAAATATATACTGTATTTTCCCTTGTTAATTTTAAATGATTGTGGAAATACAGCTATCTAGATTAATTTATGTGGACTGTACTAAAATGTTCTTCAAGTGTTGGTACTAGTGTTTTCAATTATTTTGCTAGTTAACCCGTTTACACATCACAAGTGTGGGCTCTTGTTTTGGTTCTTTGTTGAATCATTGTAACTCTCCACAGCAAAAGTTACAACCCACCCTCTTTATTTGACATCAACGTTAGTTCTTTCTTGCAAAGTTTTGAATCTGTGTCCCCTGTAGTTTATATAAATGTGTGAAACCTATTGCTTAAACAATCATTAATTGAGAAAAGTGTTAAAATCATACATGGTTTCATTCATTTAAAATTTATTGGAATAAATTTACATACCTGTTAATCTCCAACATCTCCACACTGATGTTAGAGATCACTTTGTTTTGGTTTGACTGTCGTGGTTGTGTGGGGATTTATCATGTCAGACTATCTGTTTTATTTTCATCTCTGGATAAAAATGTGTAATGCTCTCGTTTCTTGTGTTTTAAAAGTTTTCCTTTCAATTTCGCACATCCTGCATATGGCATGCTACTTGTCCAAGTGTCCAAGTTTTGGTTTCTACAAATAAATGCTTCCAACTTCTGACAAAGTCGAGTTCCTCAAAATTAGATGACAGATAAAATAAAAATAATCCAGTTTTGGTGTTTAATAGTCAAACTTATTCCTGTCCATATCTCGATCCACTGAAAAGTAGACTGTTTCCCTCCACTCCTTCTAAGAACTACTATTGCAACATGTAAAATTTTTGAAAAATATATTTGGAGCGTCATTTTACAGTTTATATTTACTTTTGTGGGTGACTCAAAACCGCAGTTTATAGTGATGTAATATCTGTATTTATTAATAATGTCTTAATATTTACATTAACACATCAAAATGTATTAAATAAATTACATCTTTAATGTAACCATTAATTAACAGATGCCATTTCATAACTTATTCGCAGTGCCAAGAGCCGTAAACTGGACTTGGTGTTGGGAATTAAAGAAAAACAAACAAAAAAACCATACAACTATCATTTTAGTTTTTTATTTTTTCTTGCATTCTTATTGGCACAAGCAGTGTCATATGTATATTTATATTGCTTTATATTGTGATTTATATTGCATGGAGCCCATTCCTCCTTGACAAAACAGTCAGTTGTAATATCCAGTCTTCATCGCAGTTTTTTCAATTATCCAATACATGAGTAAGTATTATTTTTATTATTCCATCCATCCATCAGCCAATCCATTCACCCTGCAGCAGGTTTTGTCAAACAAAACAAACAAAACCTAATAAACAAAAAGTAGGAGAAAAGTATCACTTAATAAAGAAAGTTTTGAGTCAAACTTTATGCATGTTTTAAATCTGTATTTTTAACAGTAACCTAAAAGTTAAAACAATATAAACAGAAAAGGAGAAAGATCTGAAAGAAAACAAGTCATGCTTATTCTGTTTTTCATGTAAACTATGTTTCTCTTACTTTATCTATGTGCTACTCTGGCATCTTTAGTCCATCTTATCTCATCATCCCAAAAGTTTCCTCATCCCTTCATCTCTGTAACCAACCATGTGAGATTTTGGCGATGACGTTAACAGGACGATCTGGCTATCAGTAGCAGTAGCTGGTAGTTGATTTGAAAATGAGTTATCGCAGGAAACTCATCATGTGCTTCAGGAAATGGCCAGTGTGTTTATGTGTGCGTGTTTCACGTCTCCCTCCCTTCACTCCTGCTGTGGTGGTCAGATAACGTTAACAAATCAACAAGCACTCAAAAGGTAGATAATGTGCACAGGGGAAGACAATGATTTTAATCTGCTTTTGAAATATTATGTTGTGTCAGTGTTATGTTTTGCGAAAATGATGAAGGTGCAGTTTCCCAGCTGTCCCCAAAGACCAGTGTGGTTTCACCAATGTCACACCACAAATTATCACTGTTTTCTCAGTTTTAACATGAAGGCAGACAAATGATCAGATCAAACTGATATATACATATTTTGTTTTTAATATTGCCTTTACATCTAGCCTAACCAAAGAATACATCTTTCTTTCTTCCCTAAATAAGTCAATGCTTTGACTCTTCAAAGCTGTTTGTTTTTTCTCATCCTGTGCTTTGAGTTGTTGAAGCAGGATTTAGTTCGTAATCTATGTCTTCATCCAACTGTCCCAACATGTGAATGAGCCAAAGTGATGATATCAGGATCCTGGAACGATCACACCTTAATGGCATGCAGCCATATTTGGCATAATGTTAGTGATTGCACCTGTACTTTACTTGCTCCAACATGTCAGAATGTTTGTAGTGAAAAGAAGTATCGATATGAAATGCTTTATGTAATCGAAACCCTTCGGTGGTTGGTGTGGCAGTGTTTTTGAAGATGAAATATGAGACAGACAACATAAAACCCTGGAGAGGTTTGACTTCTCTGGGGCTTTTAATACCTTATCCCTCCTTGAATATTTAAGCTCACTGCAGTCAGACTGCTGACATGCTGCACTTTTTTTTTCCAGAGCCATAGCATGAACTTCTCTTGCGTCGTTGAGTCTTTTGCTGATGGTTCACTTGAAGTTAGAATTCCCTGTGAGGCTTGCTTTGTAATTCTTACAAGGGGTGTCAGATTTTTTTTTTCTTTGCATCCACAATTTGCCTCTACAAGAACATCAAACAATCAAATGTGTAAAAATTCCCATAAGTTCCCTAAAGGGCCACATGCTTAGCTGCTCAGTCTAGAGAAGTTGACAATGTTTCATTGTCAGCTTTCCAAGCACCTGTTGTGCTTTCTTCCCTTCAATGAGAGGAGATCTGCTGTTTGTGTGACAAAGTACAATCCATTTTTGTTAAAGCTTGGATGTGTCTCTCCGCTCTGCTCTGCTGCTTGGGAGGTGTTGCACTTTCACTTGCAGTTTAGGGTTCATTGAGACGAAGTGAAGAAGGAAATCTAACTTTATTAAAACAGAAAATGCTTTTCTGTAGCTTTTTTTTTTTTCCCCCCACACACACATTTGAGTCTCATGCACACACCTGTTCTTGATTGTCCAATTAGTGTGCAATGTAGTGGCCGTAGGGGAGCAGAGAAAGCGTAAACAGGCTGATAGCATCTCAGATGATGTCATTGTGGCTGAAAATGTTCTCCAAACGGAGAGGCTGAGCCCGACATGCCTCTAAACTTTACTTCAGCTGTGAGGACAGCGAGCATTGTACATGCGGCGCTGCTTAGAGTGTAAACAAAGACTTTTTGTTGCAGAGCTGCTCCTGGTTTTAACATCCAAGGGCAGGGGTCGCCTCCGTCAAAGTTCAAACTCGACCCATCAAGGAAGTCTGGAAATGCAATTCCTGAAGCAGCTCGACACCTGCACAGTGGACCTCCTCCTCCTGCATCTGCTTCTCTATTATATGTCGGCTGAAAGGAAAAAGAAAACAGTTCCCTTCTTTATGCCACTGAATCTCTAGCCTTTTGACTCTTTCATGTTTATCTTCAGTTAGACAAGACACAACACCTCATCTTCTTATCTCACCTGTGTGATTCCGGTTTCGTAAAACATTGCCAGTTTATTTATTTATTTATTTATTTGTTTATTTATTTATTTATTTCTAGAATAGACAAAACAATTGCGTCCCGCAGTGTTAAATTGTGTAAAGTAAATGTGAATAATGCCATCTTCCTTTTCCATGTTTGGTGCCATCTTCATGTTGGATTGTAAAAGTGCTTTGTTTGGATTTATGTAACCCAAACCAAAATAGCACATATTTGAAAAGTTGAAAGAAAGGGATATATGGTTTTCTCACTTGTTTTCTAAATTGCCTAAACCAAAGCCAGCATGATGAATTCCCTATTTTGTAAATAGTCTGACACGGTAGCACCATGCAGATGAAGAAACACAGCAGGCAGATCTGGAATAAAGGTGGCAGAAGTTGAAATCCTTTAAAAATCTTGTAGAGCACTGCTCAAGATGCTCTGTTTATCTCAATTAACAGTTCAGGTAAAGAGAGTTTTATTAAAGAGAAGAAGAAAAAAGGCCAGGCAAAATGTGCAGATATGGTCACCACAGAATTACAATGTATATGATTCTTGACAGATAAAAAACTTAATATATTTTTCTTTCTGAGCACATCATATCCCCCAGTATTATATTGTAAGTAATTAACAAATAATGTTGACAAAATTGTGCTTAAATAATTGATAGTGAACAACAACCCACTCGTTCCTCCTGGTTGTTTTTCTTTTTTTTCTTTTTTTTTTTTTCCTTTTTAAGCCACTTCACAGTATCCAGTTTTCCACAGATCTGCCCCCTTTTCTTTGGCAGGAAATACTTAGACATTTTGGTAACACTTAGTCGTGTTTGGTGAAGGATATATAAGTAAATCTAAACAGTCAGTTGCTCTGTTAAGTTCGTAGCCGGCGTTCACGTCTTCCCCCTCGTCCAGCTGATGTTTGTTTTTCTTCCAGCCCGTTAAAAATCAGCTACATAAATAAAGAGCTTTTCTGGCCCTGCATCACTCATTTCTCTGCTACTGATATCCTCTCTCAGAGTGATGGGGGTGTATGTCCCATAAATTCATCTATTTCCAGATGTACTGCAGCTCTACCAGGATCTTTTTTTTTAAAAGTAAAAAAAAAAGTCCATGTCTCTTATCCCGTCTCTCCATTTTCAGAATACATCTCAGATTAGCCTGTCTCTGCTATATTTAACATTACTCAACTGATTTCTGTGTGTGCGCCTGTGTGTTTGTGTGCTGTCCCCTTTTCCCCCAAAAATGGTAAAACACCCACAGCAAAACGAGAAGGCTCCTTTGAGAAATGTGTTTCTCGTGTTCTCACGGTGTAAAAATGACGCTATCGCCAAGCTCCAAGAATCAGCAGCTTTGTCCTCATTACATGGCCCAGGCCCAGTTTGTGTGTGTAGGTGCACGCGCGTCTGTGTGTGTTTCTGTCTCACTGTGACTGCACGCATGGGCAATTTATTTTGCAATGTGTGTTTTATGCTTAAATAGTGAATGACAGTCTTTATGAGACCCATTTCTCTGGTTAAAAAACAACAACATGGAGAGATTGCTGAACTGCTCAAACAGCCAGAGGTCACAGCCATGTTCAAGTGTGTGTTTGTGAGAGGGTGGACTTCCCCGTGCATGTGACTGTGTTTAGATATAACAGCCCTCTGGTAATATAACAAGGGTGAGTTCAGGCTTGATTGATGGAGATGTTATCAGTTTTTTGAGAGAAGTAATTTTAGTTTTATGTTAGATCTGAAACTGTTGATATCGTTATTTGTATACTCTTTCTCTAATCATTTTATTAAAGCATAATTTTCTGTGCCGGGATAGCTACCAAAATCTGCTAATATTACTAAAGATTTATTAGCAAAACCAAAACCAAAACCAAGACCCGAAAGTCAAACCAAGGAGTCTGCAGCTGTCTTTTACTCAGAGTATGACCACTTTAGCTGAATGCTGTCAGCAGGGATTTTCTGCTTTTGCAAACACTTCATTGTTTGTTTTGCTTTACCAACCACTGAAACAAACCCATCAGGAATACATAGAGGATTAAAGTTGCAAAAACACTTATTCTTTGATTAGGGTTTTCTATCTTTGAGTCTTTCTTTTCCTGCCTGCGTTTCAACTGCAGCACTTCAACAACTGTGAGCTGCACTTGAGGACTAATTTTGTAAACATTTCCTGTTTACAAGGTTAAATTATATAAAATAAAATGATTGGAGGCATTGGCTTTAAGCCTAATTTTCTGAAAGGGGCCAAATCAAACAAAGTACTGTAATGTTACTTTTAGGTGTTTTCAATTTGTTTATTCAGTCCTAATATTATAAACAACATAGGAAAATACAGTAATAGTTCTCAGCACATTCAGCTTGGGTTAACAGTCATAAAGGAGAGAAGGAGTGAACTTTCTTTACGTACTAGGTGTTTCATGTTTGGTGGGTATAAATTAAACATGAGCAACTAAAATAATAGTGAAATCTCTGCACATAAAAGCACCACAGAAAATGATTTGTCTGTGTAATACTGTAGGCAAAATAACTAAAAATGACACAACATAAATAAAACCAGGGTAGCTGCTCACTCATCTCAATACACTCCCGGTTTTATGTATCCAGACACAAAATTAAGATCCTCTTAATTACTGCTGGTGTCTCCCTCTGTCTCCTACCAAAGTCCTGGCTGTTCTATTTTTGCTTACTTTTTTTTTTTGTTTTGTAGCTATTTAAGCAAGAATTAAAACAAAAAGAAGAAGTAAAATGTCTTTTACATCTCTGTCCTGGTGGAGATGTCAGAAGCTTAAAACAGTGCCAAAATTCAAGACATACACAGATCGTGTTTACACATTTTAAAAGATAAATGGTCATTAACTTATGAATAAAAACAAAAATACAAGTGTAGGATCTGCAGGTGTCTAATCATTTACAACATGATCAATCAAAACATGTGCATTCAAATATCTGGATTTTCAAATAATTTGAGCTCATTCAGTGAGAAAAATTCTTTCAAATTAATTTAATTTTAGAATTGATTTGCAGAGCGAGGGACAGAATGTTTCTTCTTTTTTAAGCTCCACTTTTTTATGTCTTTTAAACCTTTAAACTACATGTTGCTACTGACATTTTTTTCTAAAATAATGTATTAGCACTTATAGAAAAGTTGAGTTTTTGTCAACAATGCTATCGGGTTAGAAGTTGTCTCTGAGTCCAATGAACTTGAATTTACTGTCCTATGTTTTTAAGTTGTTAGTTCATATATTTGTTCATATATTTGTTGGAGCAGAATTACTGCTCCAAGAGCGTCTACTCTCACTGTGTAACATACTGTTTTCTTTGTTTGTTTGTTTTCTATGAATTTTCTCTTTTGTCAGAACCAGAAATAATAGTAATGATGTGAAGAAATGGACAATTCAGAGATGCATGTAAAATAGAATATTTTTAAAAATGACCTGAACCCTCAGAGGACTTTAGAGGTTCTCCTTTGAAACTGAGTTTTTACACAAAACCAAATCAAAGAGAGCATCAAAGAAACCATAACATTGCTACCAAAATATATTATTAACCTCACATTAGTGACAATGTTGTACTGAAAATGTCTCCAAAGCATTATTGAATGTAATAAGACAGCAACAGCAAAACGGTGAACATTAAGTCACAAACTCACTTGAAACATTTAAGTCTTTCCTGCTCTTGTGTTCAGGTTTTGACTTTTGGTCAAAATTTCCCCACAGAGCTTCTCATGGAAACAGAACTTTTCCTTTCTCAAGGAACAGTGTAAGCATGCAGCCATTACTCAATGAGCAAAAGTTTGTCATATCCTGTGAAAATTCACATTAAAGCCATGTCATCTTTCCTAATAGGTGAGTAAGATACAGGAGTAAATAAACTATTGTTCAAGTTTTTGCTACCTTATTTCTGTACCAATAATCAGAACAATCTCTGCTGACGGGTGTTTTCTGTCACATTAGTTTTTTTATTGATTTGTCCACAGGTATCAGATCATCAACCTGCTAAAAGACCCAATTAAAATCCAGTTTGACTTTTCTATCAGAAGTCATCAGTTTTTACTTTTATTTCAAATAGTTCATAATGCCATACACACAAAAGTCCTTTCCAGGACTTTTGGAAAGGAATATGCTTACAACATAACATGCTCTTTACCATAGTCTGTAGTAAGTTGTGATGTACTTTTCAACATTTTATTTATTTGCTAAATTTTAATTTCATCTGACCAAAGCAGACAGTTCCTGTTAAACTTCCTCTGTTTTTGACTGTTGTTTGGCTTTTGTGTGATTAAATATTGAAGATGGACTCAAGAAGCAGCGTACTATACAGTGAGATGCATCTCTGTCCGCCTTTGTGACCTTTCCTTGATAGTAATGTGAAGTTAATTGCTGGTGCGAATTGCTGGAAGCTCGGCCAGCAGAAACACAGTCAGAGTGAAACAGAAAAAGCCAGAATCCAGTAATTCCTGCGTCATTCCCGACCATATTAAAGCATCATGTGTGTGAGAGCCTGTGTGTGTGTTCAGGGTGAGGTCAGACTGTAAATATAGCCTCCTCTGCGTTCGACATAAACTGCCAGACAGTCTGGATGTCCGACAAGGAAAATTGCTGCAGTCTCTGACTTTTTTGGTAAAAATGCAACAAGGGAGAGCAGAGCTAAGAGTGAGTGGAGATGGGGAATGTGTGTTTGGACGTTTGGGGGTGGAGGGGTTAGTGATTTCAAAAATCTCTAAAAATAGCTGTCTGGGTTAAGAACTAAAAAAGAAGTTGTTCTGCTAAAAATCACAGCTCTGAAGCAGCACTTTGGATCATGTGCACTCCCTGAGGTGGAGCCTGGGAAAGTTCGTTGGTTAGCATGTTACTGTGTGTGTGTGTACATGTGTGTAAAAATGTAGTCTCAAATTAAACAATTGAGGTTCTTACTTGATTTTACACTGAATCTGGTTGGACAGTTCTCCAGTCTGGTCTTGTTTGGCTTAGTCTGCTACAATTGTACCTCAGCTCTCCTGGCCTGCTGTAAGCTGTTTGATTTGGGTGCTCTGTGTTTGGCCTGTAGTGGAGCAGCCTGTATTTCTGTTAGAGTCACCTCTAGCTTTTACTCACACACAGGTTTGTGGGAAGCAGATACCAAAAGAAATCTGGATGTAAAAAAATAAATAAAACCCAAGAGAGCTCAAGAGAAAGATGAAATTAAAATAATACAGCAGTTTGTACAACACAAGTCAAATTTCTTAACATTTTCATGAGTCAAACATTGATATAAGGCAGACAAACCTTGAACACAATAAATTTAGTATGGGGAATTTATCCATATCGCTTAAGACCTAAACCTATTTTCATTAAATTTGATACATTTTCTTATTCAAACAAAGCTCCAAGTCCACCTCTTGGAAAAAAAGCTGAAAATCTAAGACTTTACACAAGTCTAGACAAAGTCAGGGATTAAATCTAATTGATATGCTCTCCTGTGACCTTTCACTGATTGTTATGGTTCTAAAACTCTAACGTGATTGGATAAAAACAATTCTACAAGAAATGGGAAACCCTTTTGCTGTCCTGCATAATATGGTTTGTAGTTTTATTAAACCATAATGACACCCAATTTGCTGAGCCAGAACTACAAATCATGGAACAAACAATTGGTACCACCGCATTTCTCAAAAAATAAACAAAACAAAAACTGTAATATGTCAAAATTCCTCCCCAGCAGTTTTGAAATATGACCGGTGATTTCAAAAACCTGATGTCAACACTTGCCTACAAGGGTGGCACAACCGTTTATTACTTTTTGGGAGGTAATTACTTTTTCACCTCCTTTCAGGTTGGTTTGGATAGCTGCATTTTATATTTATTCAGGTTAATTTTATTTGATGTAATACGCCAAGAAAAAAATCATTAGTAAAATTACTTTCTATGAATCTTCCTTACCATAATACTGAACAATAGTTGGCTGTCAAAATATTTGTACTTGTCTTGAATGTGTGCCATTGTTGAGGCAGCAGCAGTTGTGTGTCATATAACTGTGTATAGAAAGGCAAGACAACCTCAGTTTTCTCTTCACTGACACCTAACCAGAGCTGCAAAAGGAAAGTGGAAGTGTAAAAAGATTTTTTTCCGATTGTAGAAGCAGAAAGAACAACAGGATCCTTTGAACAAACAATGTCAGTGGCAGCAGTCAGGCATGTTCATTCTTCTCTTAATCCAGTATTTAAGATTACCTTCCACTGCTGGAATGCTGTGTAACACACACATACACAAATAGCTATATATATATATATATATATAATATATATATTATATATATATATATATATAATATATATGTATATATATGTTTTTATATGCCATTGTTAAACTCATCAATACCCATGTTAGTCAATATTCTACTGGCAACAAACATTTTCTCCCATGAGATTTGGGCAGTTGGCTCAGACAAATGTACTTCACCGTCTCAGATTATGTCACCCTACTAATCACCCCTGATGAAGTTTCATGTGAATTGTATGGATAGAATAATAACTTAAGAAAGAAGATCAATAGCTTAAACTAGAATTATGTTTGTGTTTTATGTATCAATTAAACCTCACTCAAGGATTGCATTGAACCCTTTAAGATCTGCAGCTATCAGTCAAATTTAGCAGGAGATTACCACTAATTAAAGCAGTTTAACTGAGAGATGAACTGATCATCAGTAGGTGAGACTCATTTTCAAAAGCAGGAATTTGATCGCTTTGTTATTCTACATTTTTGTTCTAAGTTAACATTGTGTCAATGTTGACTTCTTACAAATTGGGAGACTAAAAATGATAGCTTGCTTGGAAAGATTTTCAGGGCAAAGACTAATTTTTAAAACGGAGTTACCATTGTGCAGCAGATCATATTGGAACAAAGTCCATTGGAGTGATGAAACCAAAATAGAGAGGTTTGGCCACAAAGCACAGTGCTATGTGTGCAGAAAGCCAACCCAGGCTATCAGCATAAACATCTCAAACCAGCTGTCAAGCACGGTGCTGGAGGAGGGACGTTTCAGGCTTGTTTTGCTCGTCTGAGAACTGAAGCTTGGTACAAACTGGGTTATACAGTATAAGTGGTGAAGCGGTGTATCAAGAACTGTGAGCCAAAATTCCTCTAACAATGGAAAAGACTGATAGACTTGCAGAAAATTACTATTTCAGGTTGTTGCTGCTAAAGGTGGTTCAACCAGCTGTGCTTTTTCCCATGTTTTTGGGCCATGACAAACATCAGCTGTAGTGAAAGTCGACATCAGTGACCAATAATTCGGCATGATCTTTAGCATTTTTTTAATTTGTGTGATAAAAATTAATGTTAAATTACAAGTAAGCACATAAAGTAAGACTTAGTTATGTATAAACATCAACTGTAGGAATAGGTTATCTAGCATCAGTCTGGTACAGAGCCTCAGGCCGTTTTAGAGTTGTAATTTCAATACTGTTTGCCTAATCCCAGTGTAAGATGGCTGCATATGATTGCCCATGAGTCCCGGAAAGTTGTGGCATATGATGAATGTCTGCCCGAAAAGAGCAGTTGATAAAACCGCCTCATGACGTACACGACAATGACCTTGTTTCGCCTCAAATGTGACGCCTTATTTGTTTTTCTCGTTAAAGTGCACGTCGGTGGATATCCACGTGAATGTCTCGTATCACAGCCGTAAGTGGAGGTCATTAATCTCATTATCAGTGCTAAGAGGTGGGGCGGGCAGACTTGGAGCTCTGTCTGCTTTTTGAATGGTAGCAGACGCAGATCTGGCCCGTGGCAAAATAAGATCATTTTTCAACTTATTTTTCTGGCTTTTACACACATGTTGTGGAACTGAGGTGACAACGTCTAAAGCTACAAATGATCTGGAAAAGTCTGGGATGTAAACCTCTTGAAACACTGTTCCACAGTAAGGGACTGTGTTTTATTTCACCAGGCAAAGGTTTCTTGCACCTAAACATTATCCCCGTATTTTAATCTTCTATAAGCGCAATCTTCAGTGTATTTTGTTGGTGTTTTATTTTGCAAAACAACATAACGTAGTATGTATAGGTTTCACAATTTTTTATGAATAAATCTAAAAACTGTGATGCAGTTCTTCTGGGGTACATTTGCCAGCTTTACGCTTTAGTCGCTGAGATTGTTGCCCTTTCTTTACTGCAAGAGAAATGAATCCTAGTCAAATTGTGTAAAGAGTTTTACTACTTAATACCACAGACACTTAATTGGATTTAGGCCTGGGCTTGGACTGCGCCTTTCAAACATAAATATGTTTTGAACTAAACCAATCCATTGTATTTGTAACTGTATGCTTTGGGTTGGTCTCCTTTTGGAAGATGAACCTTTAGCGACCCCTAAAATGTTCCATCTTCCCTTCAACTTTTTAGCTTCCCTATTGCAGCTAAGAAAGGCACCCCTGTCACTACCATGTTTCTCAGCGGTGCTAGTTGTTTGAGAGTGGGAAAGATGTAATTTTACTTTTCTGTCATGCACATCTGACTAGACTGCCTTCTTGGACATTTGCCTTGTGGCAAAAATACTTAAGCTGGGTTTCTAGGGCTTTTTTATTTAATAATGTATTGGTTTTTACATCATTTCTATGAAGTGTTGGTCTGTGATTAGGTTTATGTCTGTCAGATCTTGACAGAGTTTCCCTCCTAAGGTTGGGTGAGCCTCCAGAGTTACCATTACCCTCTTAGCTGCCTCTCTGAATAATGTTATCCTTACTCTGCCTGTCGCTTTCAGAGGACTGTTGGTTTGCAGGTACTAATGCTAATGCTATTTTTATCTGATAACCTGAACAGGACCTGTGAAATCCCAAGGATTTGCATTTTGGTTTAACCTTTTAACCTTACTGTGTTTTTAACTTCTCAACAATTTTATTCCTGATGTGTCTGTTGTGTTCCTCGGTTGTCATGCTCCTGCTGATCACTGATGTTCACTAACAAGCCGTCACAAAACGGGTTCATTTGAGATTTAACAGAATTTCTATTTTAGGTTGTTTGTGTAAATGTGGGTAAAAGCAGTCACTTATTTTTTAAAAATTTTTTAAAAGCGACTCTACAATGACATGCTTTTTTCTGATGGACTTTCAAATAAGATTTTTATAAAATTCACTGGTTGTATTGTGAGAAAATGTCAAAAGGTTTAAAGGTTCTGAATATTTTTTTGTGTTTTTCTTTGGCACTGCATGTGTGGTTTGAGTAGATTCTGGGTGCATGTTTTGTGCATTTGGCCACATGTGGATACCTGTGTGTGAAACCATGGGGTTAATGGCATTAGCAGGCTGTGATTGGGCTTGATGGCTTTCTGCAGCCATAATAGCGACTCTATTAAGTGTTTACTGTGAGCAATTCCACATGTCAGCTGGAGTCAAGCAGCGGGAGAGAAGACTGAGGAGCTGTGAGCCTCGGGAAGGCTGGGAGTGAGGCATGTAGGGGGGAGAAGGGAGGACCGAGGGGTCAGTTGGCCGCAGAGGAGGGAGGTCTGATAAGTCATTTTCCCTAAGCTGTGGTTGGATCTGATTTTAGGCTGAGGACTCCCAGTTTCAACACTCCAATCCAAAGATCTGTTATTCTGTAATTACATTTCATAAAATATAACCTTTCTGTTCCTCCTCTGTCACTATGCCTC
Source organism: Poecilia picta (assembly GCA_033032245.1). Lineage (NCBI taxonomy): Eukaryota > Metazoa > Chordata > Actinopteri > Cyprinodontiformes > Poeciliidae > Poecilia > Poecilia picta. Next base: position 22,832,762 of record CM065356.1, on the reverse strand, counting down.
TCTGCTTTTTCAGCCTGTGGAATTATAGTGTTGAGATTGCTCTTTGTGACCTATTCAAGAGTATTTCCAGTTAACTGGGTGCCTTTGGTTTATGCCAGGGATTTTCCCGCAACCTTCAGTTGTGCAGTGTCTGCTCTCTCTGACAGATGATCTACCAAGGATTTATGATGATACACAAATGGAGGGCAAAAAAAGATATGTAGTCTATTACAGACACAATAAGTTTAATTCAGTGGTTAATATTTCAATTAGCTAAGCATGTAAATAATTGCTGTCCTTTTTTTTGTTTCTCTCATATATTTGTTTCTAAAAATGTCTCTTTTGAAGAGTTTGATAACATCTTACATTTTTTTTAGGCCAGCTTAAAAAATTATTTCGATAGTGTTTTGAGTTTTGTTTATTTTTTAGCATTTCTACATTTGTTTCTGTTCATGTAAGGTTTGTGGATTTTTTTTGCTATACACTATTGACAGGCACTTTTGTAAACCATGCTTGATAAACCAGGAAAATCTCAGGGGGAGGTCAGATCTGTTGCATAAGGTGAAGAGACAGCAGGACGTTTTAGCTGACTATGCTCTGAGTTTGTCCCCAGTTTTTCTGTTTTTTTTTCTTTTCTGCAACTTTTATGGCACATTGTCTCATCCATTTTTCTGCAGTGTTTTATATAAAGCACTGCAGCACTGAGATCTTGATAAAATTAGAAATAGTGCACATTGTGTATGTCAACCAAAAGTGTTTTTTATTTTCTATAGAAACATTGTTTTTGTTTAGTAAGTTCCTTCCTAAGTTAGCAAATTACAATCTTAAGCATCTTGCCTTAATCTCAGAGGTCCAAAGCTCAGTGCTTTTTGTTTAAATGGTAATGAGATAAACAATTCAACATTAATTTAGTCAGTCTTGGATGTCATTAAGTGGCAGCTTATATCAAAAGGATACTCGGGTTGAGAGGTTTGGTAGAAAGTACGAAGTTGTTTTAACATATGTAGATGGGGAATGTTGGATACAGTATAGAGTGTAACCTAGTATATTATTATATTGAGAACTGTCACCTCTGTCAGTAATACTTTCCAAAACCTTCTCAATTTAGTATTTGTCTGTACTTTTGAACAAGGTTGTATCATATGGAGAATGTGATCTTTGACCATTCCTCTTAATGCAATCTCTATAGGTCCTTCAGTTCTAGGTTTTCTTTGTAGATTTGTATACAAAGTTTCAGGGTTTTTTGGGGGGTCTTTTAAGTGATTGCTTGTTTTTACGAAAGGTAAGATAATAATATTGAGCCTGGCACAGTCATTTGTTGAACAGATTCACCAAATTTAAAACTTCACTATTAAATTTCCTTTGCTTTCAGAAGTCAAGCTAACAAGAACTAAACCAAAATTCTAATTTTGAAATAATATTTAATGTGTTTTTCCAGTTTTTGCCCCCTGGTATATGAATTTCCCCCTGTGTGTATCAGAGTATAATTCAGATATGAAGGGGTTTGTAACAGTTGTAGAAAGGTTGGGGTCTGTTTTAGTTGCTGTCGAGTGTGGGGTGTGTGATGGGGTCATGCTGTGGCCATGTGAACAGGAAGGTATGGGTTCGGTGAGAGGGGCTGAACCTCTGAGCTGTTTATCAGATAGCTAATGAAGCAGCGCAATCCTGCGAGCCCCTGAGAAAGAGGAGGGACAGCAGTGGGGGAAAAATGGAGAAGGGTCGGCGTAAAGTTGGGAGCATAAAAAATTAGAAAGGTCGGAAGCCAATGCTCTGAGCAGACTGAGAAGAATAAAACGGCCTTCACATATTTCACTTCACTTTATTTCCCTCTACAATAAAAATACACATCGTATTATTTATTACATTTCCTGGTTAGAAATCAGCGGAGGCCATATCACTCAGCTCCTGCCGTAAACATTTTCTCTGGCTGCAGGAGAAGCGGAGCCGCGTTCCCAGCTCCCATCATCACGACCATCCAGTTTACTGCGGGCTACACATCCATCAGCGTGCTTTGAAAGAAAGGGAAAAGGAAAGAGCTTGCTTCATTACAAGTTCAAATAATCAGCCAGTCAGATGATCAAAACAGTATTACAGTGTAGATGTCAGTGTTTGATGTTTTACAATTTCCAGTGATAATTAATTCTGTTCACACAACACAGAGAAGCTGAAACCTTTCAAAACAAAAGACAGACATTTTCAGACCGGATTTAACATCTGTATTGCAGCTTTTTGATGGAATCTGTGTCCCAAGTGTTTATTAAGTGAATTATGCAATTCAATTCAGTTTACTTACATAATGCCAATTCACACTAAATATAATCTCGTAGCACTTAAGAAGACAAATGGATTCTCATTCATATTCAGCTGCATGAAAACAAATTATATCAAACGGAAACCCATAAGCAGAGGTGTAAAATTACTTTTTTTAGAAGAAAAAACAAAGTACAAAGAGTTGGTACTCTGTCAGTAAAGTTAACTAGAAAAGAGAAACAACTCTGCACAGTCGCAAGTCAGGGTTCTTTCTTGGAATAAACAAGGACAAGTAAGACGTTGTTCTTATCCCCGTTATGAAGCACTCTCAGACAGGAAATGGAGGGAGAGATAGAGAGAGAGGGAAGAAATGTAGGAAATGCCTCAAGGTCGGAATCCACCTCTGGATGGAGGACTAATAGCCTCTGTATGCGAGGCGCTTGCTCTGCCACTACACCTTTCACAAATCCTGAAAGTACACATGAATAATGGCTCAGTTAATGGGTCCATTCATGAACGAAACACAGCCAAACACAGAGGGACTGTGCCAGTAGTACTTTCTGTTGAACAGAAAATCAGGGTACGCACAGTTATTGGCAGCGGTAGCTCTCTGGACGGCTCCATCCAGGAGCAAGACACTGACAAACAGGATCACTGAACCAGAAAGAACATTCAGTGAAAATGAAAAATAAAGACTTGACACAAAGTGGATAGCAGTAATAGATCGGCTTGTGTCTTCCTTCAGAGAAAGGACAATTGAACACCAAACCACTGTGGCAGCTGTGCCTTCTACGCGCCTGCCTGTAGTTGCACTCAACACAATGTGAAGTCTTGTTCAGGACCAAAAAAATTCAATAATGGAAACTTGACTTGCTACTAAAAACAACAAATTTCTCAAATTGTTGTTGATCTGCTCTCTGTGTCACATGTTTCTATTCCTGTGTTCGTTTGGTTTGATCTGGGCTGAATCGCTCTCTTAATTTATAAGAATAGAGATCAGAACAAAGAATTATGTCAATAAAGTTGTTGTTTTTGTCAATGTCAAAATCTTCCGTAATTATTAAATTGTTCACAGATTTACAGATAAATGTAAACCTGTAGTTAGCATAAAATCTTTGAATCAAGTTATTTCTGACTTAATAATTTCTGGGAGTTTTAAAGATCTTTGTGTCACATTTCACATCTTAAACCAATAATCAACAACAACAAAAAAATAATGTACAATAATTTTTTTCTCCCCACCTTAACCAGCACGAATATTTGAAACATCTGTAGTCAGATTTAGATGCTAGTATTATCATAAAACATGCTCTAATTAGTTTGTTTCTCAGTCACTCCAACATTTAGGTGACATATTTGGCCTTTGTGACAGTGTGAGAGAATCTGTTTTGTTCATCAGGATCCGAGGAGTGAGAGGTCAGAGGTCAGGCTCAGGGGAGTCATCAGTGCTGAGCGGTCAGATGACCCTAAACGATCCTCAAATAGGAAGGCTTCGCCTCCCTGAGGAAGTTCATTCCATCACCACTCTTGTGTGTTTGTGTGCGCTTGCATTCCATGTGCTTATCCAATAACACAATTAGTATATATAGTCCTTAATATAGTCCTTCAGTTCCATAGTTGTTGTTTCCATAGTAACATACCAACTTTCAGAAATCCCAAAAAACTGCTGTGATAGGAAAACAGAAAAGACTGGCTGCCAGGAAGAAAAATGTAAAGAGATAGTCAATCAGTCCAGAACTTTGCAATTATATTTCTAAATCTACTTTTGGATTCTATGTGTAAAAGAAGAAACTGTAGCCAATGGATTCATCTGTCATTTTAACTTGCATTTAGGTTTAATGTATAATTTTAAAATAACTTTATCCCACAAACAATGCTGGAGAAAAAAATGACTCACAGTTGCTGACTCATCCATGTTAGATATCACAAGAATTGATTAACAATATATATGTTTTTTTTTTTAATTCCTTTTTATCACAGCAATACAATTGAGGAGTTTCAGGTGTCCAGCATGTTTTTTTTACATTATTGAAAGACACATCGATAAATATGACTGCAGAGAGAAGATAGCATCTGCTAAATGCTCTGAGCGAGGCCGACAGCTTCTGCTTCACATCATAAAGCATCCTGATGTGGCAACCATATGCACACATGTTCAGATTCCATTGCAAGCTACTGTTGCAAGTGGAGCACATAAACTGTCTTGATAACACTCCTCTGGGGCAGTTTTTCCAGCAAATTTGTTCTGCTTTTTTCATTTCTGTTCAAAAATTATGAGAACCTGTAGCTGTTGAGCAGCAGCCCTCATTTTCATCAGTTGAGGTAAAAAATGTTTTGCAAAAGGCTCAGCTGATATTATAGAGTAACGTAACCCAACCACAGCTTTGTGGAAAAATAGCCCTGAGCTTTGCTTAAGCTAATTATTAGTCGAAAGACACAATGAAGTGTATATGGTTTAAGATTTGTTTCTAAGTGTACATTTAACAAATAGGTTTCAACAAACCATTGGACAACAGGAATGTAACACAAAACAATTGTTTTTTTTTTCATTACAAATGATCAGAAATAGGTTTTAATGGATTTTTTTTTACTTTATTACATGTGACAATGCAAATATAAAGAAAAGTTAGAAAGTAAAAAGTACTTATCAATAAGTGTTATCCATTCATTTAATTGAAATAGCATTGAAAACTTTTAAGTATTCCAGTAACTCGATTCACTTTGTGAAACACACTATACATGTATTTGTGATTAACAAAATAACAATTCCTATAAAAAAATATTCTATTTTTTTTTTCATATTATGTTGCGTTTTCTTGTTCTGAATTCATATTCACAGTGATCCACACTTCTTTACGCCAGGTAGCTATTTTTGCTAACTTTACAAGGTTTTAGCTTCTTCTTCATAACAGTGCTGCTACACAAAATAACTTGCTCTCATTGTCCCCAGTGGACAACTGTGGTACAACAAACACATACATAACATACACATACAGAAAGTGACGGGATATTGAACTTGCAACTGTGCCTTTCAAAGCAAATCAGAAAGACAAGTTAAGATGAGAACATATCCTAATATATTCATGTTGTTTTCATTTCAATTTTGACAATTTATTTGTTGAACTATTAGTTATTTGTTAATAACTGGTATTTATTTATTTAATTTTGAATGAAATGGCTTTCCATAAAGAAAACTACATCCATTTTTTTCTGATCTAGTAAAGCCTAGAATGAAATAGCATATGGCTTACTGATGAATAGAAATAAATATGCTGAATTAAGCTGAATTATATTATACTATGTCCATCTTTGATTGCAGAGACATTTGTCTGTCCGTCTGTCTGTCTGTCTGTCTGTCTGTCTGTCTTGTGTCCCTTATGACTCTCTTCTTGCTCTCTTGAATGTCCCAGAGGTCCGCAGTTCTGCTCTGCTGGCGCCACATATAACTGAACATTTTGGGAGTAGCAACACTATTGCAGTGTTTTTTTATAACAGTTGTGCAGCGCTTCTTAATGCTTGAGCTTTCAAGACCACATGTGCATTTTTGTGTGTGGCAGCAGCACACTGGGGCCTGTGGGAGTGATCTGGGAGTGATCGGTCATCTTTTCCCACAGTTTGTGTCCCATGAGTCTCCTTGGTGACGTCAGGAAAGAGGTACAAGTGAGTGCCCCGCTCAGAGGTCGCAGGTTCACTTCCTGTCTGTCAGAGTAGAACTGGGCAGTGTCCAGAGTGGAGCACCAAACTGTCTTTATGATCTTTCTGTGGTTTGACCTCAGTGTTTCTGTCTCTTTCAGGCTATGTGGCTGATGCTGCAGTCAGAGGAGCCAGACGATTTTGTAATCGCAACGGGGGAGGTTCACAGCGTGAGGGAGTTTGTGGAGAAGGCCTTTAAGCATGTGGGAAAGACCATTGTGTGAGTCTCCACACACAAATACAACACAATACAGGTCACTTTTACAATGTGTAAGATCACTGCCTGAGAGAGATTAATATCTTCACTTCAATACCTTAAATTTGAAAATGGAAGCTTTTCTCACTGCCCTCTTTTTTCTTCCTTTTTTGTCGAGCAGTCAAAACCATCACATAAAGGGGTATTTGAGTGTTCATGCCTGTTGCATTGTCTCCAATTTGACTTAAAATCTTTAAAGAAGGAAACTGCAAAAATATCATGGAGTACCAAAAAAGTATAAACAGAAAATGTGGAAAGCTTCCTTATGTGGATTTTATGGTATTCCAGGTGGGAGGGGAAGGATGAAAATGAGATTGGCCGCTGCAAAGAGACCGGCGTGGTACACGTGAAGGTGGACCCAAAATTCTTCCGTCCCACTGAAGTGGTGAGCCAGGTTTCTTATTGTGTGTTTAATGCAGTGTTTTTACATGCAACTTTTCAACTAAGCATATTTTTCTATATATCCAAAACAAATCTGTGAAATTATTTTAGGGTACTTTGCTGTCTGTCGACTGTGTCGGATAAAAACTACTTGGAAATATTTATCAGTCTTCCACATCAGTGTGGAAGAATTTTAATCCATTCTTCCAAATAAAGAGGATTACGTTTTGGGATGCAGGTTTGTGTCCTTTCATGAACTCCGTTTATGTTCCTTCAAAACAATATTTTTTCTGTTCACACTGAGAAATAAAAACACACATCGCTTCAAAATTAAAAGAAAAAGTATACAGAGTTCAAGTTAGTCCATTGCAAATATGGTATTAATGAGATCGTATGAGATCGTGAGGTTCAACACTTTCCCTCCCACACCAACTAACACAGAGGATCATTCACAGAGTGATGCAAAAAGGTGCAATAGAAGAGAAACCAATAAAAATAAACAATCAAATCAGAATTTAAACATTCAAAAGAAAAAGAATGAAACGTAAGTGTGGTGTTTACTCTGTTTTGCTTTTTTTTTCACATAGAAATCTTGTCATGGTCTCTTGTTTCTTTTTCTTAACATATTGATAGGCAGTCAATTATGTTGACTTATCTTTCAAACTGGATTTTTTTTTTTTTTAGAAATAAGATCTCAGCACTATTTTGCTGATGACATACAAGTTTTTAAATTCTCCACAGGAGGAAAGAACCCTTAGGGCTCAGTTCAGACTAAATTAAATTGTTCTACTGTTACTCTTCTTCCATGTATTTGATTTTTAGAGACAAAGAAGATGAGTTTCTTCTTTGTATTTAAGTATTTCTACCTTTCTGCCCTTTAACTCTGGAGAGACACAGGAAGCCTGAGTCTCCACTCATAGCACAAGTGCCATAGAGGATAGAAAAGCTGAAAACACAAACATTTATTCTTGTACATCCATCAAAAGATTTGAAATTAAAACTTTTACTCAATCATTACCCATTTGAGACCAAATAATTCCTCATTTGGAGACCTTTAGTTTTTATTATTTGATTGTACTGCATTTAAGTGCATGTTTCTGGAGATGGTTTTTCTTGTAAAGTGCATTGAGATAACTTTTAGTGTGGATTGGTGACAATTTAATCAATTTAATTGAAAACTGAATTTTACCATAATGTCCCCATGTCAAAATGTCTGACCTTTAACCTCATGACTACGGTCAGAGCTTTGGTAACTTTGACTGTTGTCAAGGTTTCCATTTAATTTAATTTAGATTTAATATTTACAGTTCTTCAAGTTTTCGCCTGTTTAATGATTAGACAGTTTAACATGTAAGAAGTTGCAGTGGGTGCTGAAGAACGACATTGGTTTAAAAATTGTGAAATCCATATAGTTTTGTTAAATTTATCTCTCATTATAGTGTATATTTCTATATATTTGACCTTACCTTGTGAGAAATAGGTTTTGTTTTTTTATTTTTTATATATATATATTATATTTTACGTGTCTCATTGCCGGTCATTGTGTCTGAGAACATACACTTATCAGCTATAAAGGGTGCAGCTGACAGCTCCAGGCGGCTCATTGTATGCTTTAAAGCTGCTGGGAACAAGCCAGCCCACCTCTTTAAGAGTAATGTCGGCTGTATCCTGTCAACGAATTCAGAAAGGCTGCACATATTGACTAAAGTCAACCAAAAACACATCCATTTACTGATGAGGTCATGCATCTGATGCGTCACCTTCCTTGGAAGCTATTCCTGATCAATCAGGAGCTGGATTGTATGCGCTGTAATGACAAAGTTGTGCATGAGTAAGCTATCTTGTGCAACAGAAAGTACGTCATGCATCTGTCTCAGAAGATAGGAGCTGGGTCTTGCATTTAGGGGATCTAAAGGACATTGCAGCTACTCCTTACTGATGGTATTAGGTTACCCCAAAGTGTTGTGGTTCTTATTAGGCATCAAACTCTTGGTTAAAAGCCAGAAGTCCCCGTCCCATGAGCTTTGGACCTCTGAGATTAAGGTTGAGATTCAGTTGAGTGACGGCAGGGGATTAAAAAGGAGGTCCTGCTGACTGACTGCTGATGGTATGGCAGAGCTGGTTACACACCTGTGCCTGTATTCTTTGTGCACGTCAGCTCATTCATTCAGGGTCTTAACCCTGAATCCACACTGAAAACTACACCTTCAGTTGATCGAGTCAACACTGACCTGTGGGCCAAGAAACTTTAAGGTGTTGCTTTTGTGATATGTCAGCATCCTGGCAGTTATCACCCGTAATGTTGATCCTGTTGTTGTGTTTCTGACATTTGATGGGCCAAAATCGACACGTAAATATCAGGCGACCTCAAACTAATGAGAAATTGATATTTTGAAGATGCCGACTAGACAGAAAGCTGACTTTATTAAGATAAGCATTTTTGGATACGTCGTCATAGACTCATACATTTTTATTATATAATTAAAGCTGTCAAGTGTTATCTAGTATTGAGATCAAATGTCCTAACAAAAGCCTGCAGACAGAAGAGGAGAATCAGCCTGATTTATAAAAGACCTCCAAAGAATTTGAAATCATTTTTCACTGTATGAAAAAAAAATAACATAAATAACCATTCTCCTTGAAAACAAACCATCTTAAAGTGTCATCATGGGACATACAGCAGGCTCCTGCGACTGTTGATATGAAAGGTATGTCTGTACAATCATATAGACCTTTTTTTACATGCCTAAATCTATAAAGCTTTCCCTAAAATATGAAATAATTTTAAAATTGTTGTTGCTGAATTAAGAGCATTTTGGTAATGCAGAGTTTCTATCACCTGAGTAGCTCAGAGGTTAAAGCCAGTTGTAGAAACGACAAGGTTACAACGGTTCAGTTACACCAGGTAGACCCTCATTGTCTCCTTATTTCTAAAAAAGACCAAAGAGAGTTTAACCTTTGAACTCTCAAACAGGAAATGGCTGACACTGTGCTCATACCTCGCCATTGTGGATCACCTTGAGTGGAAATACCTGTCATCGAGTGGGTGCCGTGCGTTTCCTGAGCTTCCAGCTGACTCATACACATCCAGTGTCATGCTTGCTGTTTAGGTCTCTGATGTGTTTCCATTTGGGGGCTTTGTGCAAAAAGGTTGTGTGGCATAAGTTGCATTGTCACCTCAGGCTGCGTTTTAAAATATGTGTAATTCATCATTATCCCTGTCTGTGTTTGTCCTTTGCAACCCTGGGGACAGAGAGTCAAGCGCTAATGGTTGTAAGTGGGTGAAATGCACGTGTGTGTTCCTTTCTCCATTCTTGTGCGTTTCTGCTCTCTCAGGGAGGTTAAATCAGGTTTGTCTCTTGCCGTGGAAGTGGTAAGATGAGACGACGCATAAAAGCTAAATCTGGAAAACATGCAACTACCCACATTTTCTGGAGACGTGAAAGCGAAAGATATGTGATGTGAGCCGTCAGACTTGTTTTTAATTTTTCAAACTGCTCCAACTGTCAAGGCATGGAGGAACCATCATTTGTTCCAGACACACTGCAGGGGTTTTACCTGCGGTTTGGCTCAGGTAAGCAGCCTCAGGGGTGCCACTCTGATCTGTGCTGAACTGGTTAAGATTGGTTTCAGTTGCCTAATGATGTCCAGAATCATAACCATGCACATACACAATATTTTTATTTTTAGGTTTTACTGTTACTTTTGAACCTTTTTTTTAAGATTTACATGGTGAAAAATGCACCACTTCTTTTTATGTAATTCTAAGTTATCTAATGCACAGAATCTAGAACAGAAATAGATAGAAAACATATTAATAAGAAAATTGCATAGGTTTAAACCAGTGCTTCACTTTTAACAAAACTGTCTTATGAATGCATGTGGCTTTCTAGCTCCCAACAAGTAGAATGGCTTGAGTAATATTTTTGACACAGGAAGTCAACTAAAGAATATGCCTGGCATTCAAGTGACAATAGAAATTGACGTCAGTGGAAAACTTGCAAAAATGTCTCAAGTTGTCAAGTCAGAAGCACAAAAAAACTGGATTACAAAGACAGTTTTAAGGGGATTTCACATAAAACGTTATATAAATGGTCGGATGAAAACAGAAACCAAGCAAAGCCTTGTATTAAATTAAGCTCTAATTACTGCTGTAAACCCAATTTTAGATCATCTCGTTCTGTGCTTTAGAGAGCATGGTTGTTTCACTTAGTCAGTGCCTGCATGCCGACTCTTGCGTGCGTCTGTGCTAATACAGGTTAGCTGTCATATCTCATAGTTCATGTGTCACCGCAGGGCATAAACTGCTGTGGGCTGAGTGACAACTCCATAGTTCCTCACCAACCTCTCACACCAAGCAGGTTGACTGCTGATAAATGGGAAGCCTTCTGTCAATCTGTCTTTGAGCCTCCTCGTCTTGTCAGTGTGTGCAGTTTTCCAAAGCCATTTCTGCAGCTTAGTCGGTTGCACTTCTATCTCTGTCTGAAAGAAAGTAACATGAGAATAAACTGAGCATCTGTTAACTGTTACTAGTTTTAGAAAAGGCGGAGTTGTGCATTCCATCTGTATCTGGCATCTACTGATAAATGATATATTGGAGGACACAACATGTTAGGACTGTTATATTTGTTATCAGAACTTTCTGGGGCTCAAAGCATAAGGACCAAATGGTTACACCCTCTGGAAGCGACATTCCCCAAGCAAACACTAACTCTAATTCAGTTTATCTGCAGATTGTATTACTTGTATTTGATTGAAAGTGTTGGAACACATCACTGTTTTAAAATATTTTGTTTTAGTACATATTTAATGTTTGAATGCATAATGTGGAGAGAAACGTAATGGCATATGTTTGTTTTAGTAATATCAATCAATGTCGTTTTAGCATATGGAGCATTGGTCGCTCCCAAATGTAAGTTCTTATCTCGAAGATTAATCAAGCAAAGCATACCATCGTACTATAAACTATAACTGCAACCATTGTACACAAAAATGTTTATATTTTTATTTTATTATAACACTAAATTAAATTGATTTTGGATTCATGTCCTTTATTTAAGGATTGCTCAAAATCATGTTACCGTATTAGATACAGTCAGGCTTCTTTAAAACTTTACTGAAACCATTGACTGTTTATTACATTCTCATTAAAATATAGTACCACAATATGGCCAAAGACAAGACTATTTTGGAGGCTTTTCTGTTTTGCAGGTGACCCACTTGAGTCATGTCCCACAACCAGCTGAGCTTTCATGGCCATACTTTTTTATTTTTTTCCTGTAGCAAATCTCTCATTGTGTGCCTTTCATTTATTGCAAGAATATGACCTCACTAAGCTAACTGGCAGCATGTGATTGTTGTGGTTAGTGACAGCCAAAGCTAATACAAGTTTAATTCAGTTTAGTTTTATAACATCAATTCACAAAAACGTTGTCTGGAGGATCTTTGCAAAGAGAACAAAAAAACAAAAAAAAGGAGATTTGTTCAATCATAAATATTAGTTATCAAACAAGTGCATCAAGTTCAGTTCATTATTCAAATGAATTTAACAAGATTATGGTCAAAGGGAACCCAGCAAATTGCATTGACTTGCAAAAATCCCTCCTCCAGGACAACCATGGAGAAACGGAACACAATCCCTTGTGGTGTCATTGACTTAACAGTAATCCTTTTCACTGAGCATTCATGTAGCAGCTTTGGAAAATAAAACTGGCTGAGTACAAGTGGTCATCTGCTATAACCGACTGGGGGGTTAAAAAGACAGCAGATACATACACAGTCCGGTCACATTAATGTGACCACCACGTACTTTCCACTTCAGAGTTAAATAACCAATCACAGAAGGCAGGTGGCAGCACAGTGCAGTTGAGCGTATATAAAGGGTGTGTGTGGGCTTCGGAAAACATTTCAATCGTTGGCGTAATGCAGAAACGGAGCGATTTATCCGACGTCCAAAAGGGCATGATCATTGGCTTTCGGGCCAAGGGTGGAAGCATTTCCGAAACGGCTGAGTTTGTGAACTGTTCGCGTGCCGCCGTGGTAAAAGTGTACCGTGCATGGCAAAATGGGACTGTCCAAAATCAACGACGTGGCAAATGTGGTGCACCACGGGCCATAGATGACAGAGGCGAACGACGGTTGCGGAGATGCGTTCGGGCAGATAGACGGGCTACCGTTGAGCAACTGACCACTAAAATGAACCAAGGGGCTACCACAAGTGTCTCCCAAACCACTATTCAGCGAACATTGCTGCGTCTGGGCCTCCGAAGCAGACGCCTGGTTCGTGCACCTATGCTGACTGGTGTTCATCGACGACGAAGGCTAGAATTTGCACGCCAGTACAGCAGCTGGACGTCCACTGAGTGGCGACAGGTAGCGTTTTCAGATGAATCGCGTTTTATGCTCCATCGGACAGATGGACGTTGGCGTATAAGGCGTGAAACCTCTGAAAGGAACCACCCTGCAACCATTGCAGGAACGGTCCAAGCTGGAGGCGGGAGCATTATGGTCTGGGGAATGTTTTCCTGGCATTCTCTGGGTTCACTGATTATTGTGGAAGGCACGATGGATCAATACAAGTACGCATCTGTCCTTGCGGACCATGTCCACCCCTACATGCGCATTGTTTTTCCTCAGGATGATGGCATCTTCCAGCAGGACAATGCGAGGTGCCATACAGCTGCCAGTGTACGTGCGTGGTTCGAAGAGCACCAGGATGAGTTTACCGTCCTCCCCTGGCCAGCAAACTCACCTGACTTAAACCCAATCGAGCATCTGTGGGACCATCTCGATCGAGTTGTTCGCGCCATGGATCCTCAACCGCGTAATCTAGCGCAGCTGGCCACGGCATTAGAGTCGGCATGGCTCAACATCCCAGAGAAGACCTTCAGGGACCTAAGTGACTCTCTTCCTGCACGTCTCGTAGCAGTTCGCTCTGCGAAAGGTGGTTATTCGTGCTTTTGACAGATGGTCACATTAATGTGACTGGACTGTGTATGAGCTGTTGTAGTACCTTTTAAGTAAAAAAGAAAAAAAGCAAAAGCAAAATGATTTTTGCTTTTTGGAAGGAAGAATATCTGGTAGTTGGCAGCATTATCACAGCTGATACTCTGCTTCCTCCCAAAAGGAAGACACCACAGCCAAACAGAACATCAAACCAGATGTAGCTTCTCAAACATCTTACAGAAACATAAAGTTAAGTGATGAAATAAAAGCAGACAATACAAATTGGAGAGCAGTATAAGAAGAAGGTTTAGGAAAGGGATCAGTTTTTCCTCCAGCAGCCTACGCCCACAGCAGCATTAACTAGAGAGAAACTGTAGCTCAGAATAACCTAACTCCTTGAGACAGGCAAAGACGTGGAGAACTGTCTTTCTGGACAGTTCCCTGTCTAATGCCACATGAAATAACACTATTCACATAAATTTATGAGGGGCTAAAAATTAAAGATACACTCCGTCAAATAAAACGCTCCTTTGTAGATATCTACTTCTTATCAGAAAGGCATGAGAAAAGCCATTGCTTTATATTTGGTACATTTGGTCAATGTAGTTTTTAGGTTAATCAATGCACTGTGACACAACAAGTATGCAGATTTTTTTTTGTCTCAAATACATTGTCACAGCTTCTTTTATCCCTTTTTTGTCCTCTTGTGTGGTAAAACCAATAAGTCCACTGTGCTGTTGGTTAAAAAGCCCTGTACTGCACCCCACCCCAACTGCTTCACACCTATTTGTCAACTTGTTTCACAGCCAGCTCAGAGTCATAACAAGGCCAAGTTGATTTAAGGCTGAGGGGGTGGGACTACTCCACCAATCCCTTCAGGTCTGGTGAGAGACTTGTTCGAAAATCACTCCTTTAACGTTTTTTTTTTTTTTTTTACTTTTTTCATCACTGGGATCAGCCCTGTCCAAAATTCTGTTTCTAACTCTGCTACAAAGAAGCACTTTTAAAGAATTTAACTGTTACAACCATGATTCCCTGTGGGGATTTTCTTCGACAGGTAAACATTAGTACTTGATGTTCCACCGACATAATGTTTGGACATCTGCCGATATTCTGCCTCATTTTTTGTCTCTTCATACCTGAAGTGGTTTCCTTAATCTTTTCAGGATCATATTTAGGTTGGCAAATTTTTTCACAGCTTTTTATTCAGTCTAAATTCCATCTGAAGGGTGAGATAATCATCCTTTAGGCTGCCTTTCAGTCATTGCCAAGGTTGTCTGAAATATGAGTGACTGTTTGATTGGTGCCCTCGTTGAGTATCAGTGGATATTCCCGATCGTTCTGAAGCAGAGATGACAGCTGTGTGGCCCTGGGGCCATTCCTTTTTTTTTTTTTTTGCAATTTCCATCTGCAATCTGCAATTCAATAATGGTTCAAATCTGGCCACCACCACTGGTGGTTAATGGAAAATGATATGCAGAGCACAAAGTGTTCATATGTTAATGATTGTGCTTTAAATTTGCTTTTGTCCAGTAACTTTTGTCAAAAGCAGAATTTTGTACTTTCAAATCGGCCTTTGGTTAATTTACTAGTCGAGCCTTCTCCAAACTGTGAACTAGATTCCTGTCTATTATTAAGGCAAACAGCGAAATTAGAAAGA